>JANHGL010001155.1:0-25778 GCA_024611195.1 Ceyx melanurus
AGGAGCAGGGCAGGGATCGTGCCCTTGGACTCGGCCCTTGTGAGGCCTCATCTCAGTGTTGGGTTCAGTTCTGGGCCCCTCATTCCAGGACAGACACTGAGGGGCTGGAACGTGTCCAGAGGAGCTCCAAGCTCCTGAGGGGCTGAGAGAACAAGTTGTATGAGGAAAGGCTGAGGGAGCTGGGCATGGTTAGTGTGGAGAAGAGGAGACTGAGGGGGGACCTCACTGCCCTCTACAACTACCTGACAGGAGGTTGCAGAGAGGTGTGTTGCCTTTTCTCCTTAGTAACTAACAACAGAACCAGGGGGAATGGTCTGAAGTTGGATCAGTGCAGCTTTAGATCAGACATTAGGAAGAAATTCTTTCTGGAGAGAGTGGCGAGGCACTGGAATAGGCTGCCTATGGAGGTGGTTGAATCACCATCCCTGGAGGTACTGAAGAAATGAGTTGACAAGGTGCTTCATGACATGCTCTAATAGCAGGAATGTAAGGGACTGTATTTGTTTGTTTGTTTGTTTGTTTGGTGGTTTTGTTTTGGTTTGGTTTTTTTTTGTCTTTATTTGTTTGCTTTTTTCTTCTAATGGTCGGGTATTTAGGTGGTTTTATTCTTGTAGATATGGTTGGACTCTGATCTAGGAGGTCCTTTCCAACCAGGATTATTCTGTGACTCTGTAAATGCAGTCCTTTGGGAAGATAGATATATATATAAGATATAAATAGCTTCACTAAAGGGAAATCCTTCATTGCAAAGTTCTTGGAGATTTAAAAAAGAATCAGAAATATGCAGCTGAAGATGATCTGGATGATAGTTTACATATTTCTGTCCAAAGGTAACTAAGTAGTCATGGAGTCAGAGGGAAGGTCTCACTGATAAACTGCTGGTTAAGAGATAACCAAAAAAGAATATATTTTTATTGAAGGAGAGAGAGGTGGTTTCACTGCAGCTGTGCTCATGAACATATTTATAAATGATTTAGAAAACAATATTGTCAGTGGGTTAGACAGTTTTCAAATGATACTATTTACTAGAGCATTTGAAGACAGCTGAAGAACCTTAAAAGTCCAAGAGATTATGTAATGAAAGGACAGTTCACATTCATTGTATAGACAACATGATGCACATGAGAGAAAATAATCATAAATTCACATTACCACGATAGGTGAGGGATAGACACATCTTCACTGTCTCTTAGGACAAGAACTAGGGGCTAAAGAATAAAGCTGGTATGAATCTGGTGTAAAACAGAGCTGGTTGATCATGCAATGGGGTTGTATATCTTTTGATTTTTTTTTGCCAAAGGATGTTTTATATTCAGAAAATTAACATAGGCCTAAGCAGACATCTGTAAAGATACTTAGAAATGTGATACAAGTACATGAGAGAGGCTGTCAAATTACATCAGCTTCAAGAAATTCCATAAACTGAAAATGGTTGAGGCCAGGAAAATATTAGAGAAAGTACAATCTGTGCTTGCCCTGTACTTGCTTTTCCTAACTATTTGCTTGGTCTTTTAGAATTGATACTGGAACACTATCTGTAGTCTGAGCCTATGGCCTCATAGTTTTGTATACTTTGGTTCTGTTCATTATTTATTGCTATTGTCTACTTATTTCCATTTACATGTATTACTGGATGAACTTTCCCATTAAATTACATTAATTAAATTTATATTCAAAAAGTCCATTTAATAATGATTGCTTATGAGTTTTTATACAGTTGTTTCTTTTAGGTTTACACTGACTTTGCTCTGTTCAGGAGGCATGGTGAAGGTGTGGTACATTAGGATAAAGTACAGAGTTGCTTCAAATTTTTAGTCAGAATGTATCTAGAGACATGACCTGAGAAAAAATATCTGAACCCAACACAGAATTTGACTTGATTCCATGTCAGATTCTCTTGGAAGGGAAAAATGAACTTATTAGTATTTACTAAATTTCAGGCTACTACCAGAGCTGGCATCAGACTTCACTCTCTTAAGAACTTCAAGCAACCAACACTGCAAAAAACATAATTATAAAAACATTAAACTGGTTTTCATTATTAAGTAATCTTTTACCTCAGGGTAATTACTACAAGCAAAATGCAGGCAGTGACAAGGAACTTCAATGTTTCTACCAGGTAAATAAATATATATATACACATATATATATATAAAAAAAAGAGACCTGAAGGCACACTGCTGACCTAATCTGTTTTACCTGAAGGCAAAACTGAAGAGTCTTGCCTTTACTAATATATTACTTCAACATAGGTCTGTAATTCTAGATGTAATAATAAAGAAAAAACAACAATAAAACCCAATCCCTCTCAAATTACTATTTTCTAAAGTAATAAAGCAGGAAATAATCTTTACTGAAAAACCAAACCAAACAAGATTCTATGAACATTACATCTGTATATTTCATTTGGAAGATCGGGTAAATCACCAGAACCCTGGCTTTAGATTCCCAAAAGAATGTAAACCTGCAAGTTGCTTGCCAGGAAAAAAACAAAATCATGTTTTTGAAAGCCCCTGGATGATTCAGTCTAATTAGCCAATCTTGCCAAGAACGGTCCTTGACAAAGGACCAGTGTCTATCCCCACAGAGCCCACACCCCCCAGGGCTCATGATGAGTTATTTGCATCCTGACACTTTGAGAGACTTCCTTCTTTTGTAGCACTCAGGTGATAAAGATCTCCAGACTATTCCCAATGCCATCATTAGTAGGCTCCTTTGTTTCTGGATGAGCCCTAATTTAGCCCACAGAAGAGCTATCTCACACACCTCCTTTTCTCCAAAAAATCACCGTGTGATTTACTCGTTTTATCTCCCAAAAGCAGGATAACCGGGATAAGGTGAAGTCCTCCTGAAGAGAAATCGCTTCATCCTTTCAACATGAATTTGGAGATCGGATGGACCTTTGCTGCAGCACAGTGAGTTGCTAACGTGGGAAAGCTGCAAACTGACCCTCCTCATGAGGAATTAATTCATTAGGTCTTTGTTACCATCTGTAAAGACACAGCTGGTTTCCTAGGGAAGACACATCCTCCATCAAAACGCCTTCCATGCCTGGAAAGGGTTTAGGTAGCTGCAGGTAGGTACCCAGGCAGGCACACAGCCCTTGTGTTACTTGCCTGCTTCTAATTAAGCAGCTGCTAAATGCTTTGTGGCTCCCAGCCCACACCTTGGCATTCGAGGCCCTTCCCCCCTTGGTTTGAGAGCCCTGCTGGAACAGTAAGCTTTGTTTAATTTCTATACCTAATGGCTCTGGTTTTAGCTAAAGCTTGCTTGTTTTTCTTTGTATTAGTGCTGGGTTGGGTTTTTTTGCCTGTTTACTTGAGAGTGTGCTTAAGTTGTGGCAGAAATTCTGTGGAACCTAAAGAGCAAATCTTATGCTCCAGGGTAGATAAACAACAGAGCTAAGATTGTTCAGAAAGCTGATAGGAACCAGTGTCCAAACAAAGCTAGCGGGTTTTTTACTTGTTTTCAAGAAAGTTAACTGAAAACAAATTTAGCAGCTGCCAAGATTCCAAATGCTGTAGCTAGAACATGCCAGAATTGAACTTACATTCTTTTCTGATGTATGACAGATAATGATTCATTATGCAAAAACAGTTTTGTTGTTGTTGGTTTTTTTTTTTTCTTGGTGTCTTCTTGCTTTTTTTTTCTTAATTGGTATTTTTATTGGTGTTTGTTTTTCTCTCCTGGTGTTTTATGTAAATAGTATTTGGGTTTTTTTTGTGGACTGAAAACAATCAACGTGAGAAAGGGTCTTGTGATGCCAGCTGTGATTGTGTGAACCAGGGGATGCAGGAATGGATTGAGGATGGAGAAAAGTACTTCTCTTGGAAGTTAGGGCAGTCTTCTCAGGAATTCTCCACCTAATTAATTGCACCTTTTCTCTGTCAGTCTTCTAGTGGTCATTTGTCTGTAGCACCATATATGTTTCCAGGCTCCTGATGATACAGAATTAAATTCTTGGCTTCTTGCTAAATAATTCTGTATCCTGCAGGCTTAAGGGGGTGGCAAAGATCCCAGGTAGCTAGTACATGTGGTACTGCTTACCTACGTGTATGTAAATGAACCAGACAAGCCTAAGTGTACGTAGATGTGTGTAAACAATACAATTCAAAATAACTGGGAGATATTTAGTCATTTGTTTTCTCACCTTTTTATGAATATCAGTAATTAAATAAATGCAAAACATAAACTGATTAAAATAATAACCCAGGAATTAATCTTTTAAACGAAATTAATGGCAAATATTTAATTTAATATTATTTTTACACCAACACCTTAACACTCTAAGCTTATATAAATGGATTTACTTTTTTTTTCCTTATTTTCTTGTATACTGTGTGTTTTGGATCTGTGATTTTGTACGAACATAGAAGCAGGAGAGTCTGTTATCAGATAACTAATAATGTTTAACATTTAATTATAGTTATGGCTATAACCCCTAACATGACAGACTGGGTTCCCCAAATAAAGGGCTTCCTTCCTGGAGCCCTTTATTTGATGTAGATGTTCTGTAGCCTCCCATGTTTTCAGATCAATAACTGTAGTGAAAATGAGACATAGTTTACATTCCTTCTTCAAGGTAAAATTCTACATATGCTCAAGGTAACTTAATTTACTTCAATACTGGAAAATCTTGGAGGAATATTTTGACTCCCTATCACTCTGGGAGGATAGAGAGGGCTCCTGACTCTGATACAAGAAGACAGAAAAGTGTTGAGTCACTTCAAGAGAGTTTTATTTACTTGTTTAAAAATCCAAACTGTTCTGTCCATGTATTCATCTCTACAAAACTGGTAATAGAGGAATTTTTTTATGCCCTTGAAGGTGTTATACAAACTGCAATGAGTGTTTGTATGTGTACTCAATTTATAAAAGCTCTGTGCTTGAGCAGAAGGAAAAAAGTCTGCAAAGACAGAACTATGAAGTTAAGGTCATTTAGTCCTGGTGGTAGCAAGACATCTTGGTCTAAGACAAGCTCCTTGACCTGTTCTGCCTCGTGTAGATAAGCACTTTATTTTATCTGAGTTCCTCTGTCAGTAAAATCAGGGTAACAGCAACATCCACCCTAGCTCTGGACAGGTGCTTGTACAGGAGATGGGTTGTACAGAAGCTGACTCTGCTCACACTTGAGGCAGTAGTGACTTGGCTCATTTGTCAGCTGGTCTGTATGTGCCTCAGTTTGATTTTTAACTGGGGATATAGAGGAAATTCCTGCTATTAGTGATATATTTGGAATTTTAGAAGGGACTTATGGTATTTTTGTGGCTATTTTGTGATTTTATAAATGAGCTGAAGACAAAGATGTATAAGATGGTGAATTATTAATTATGTTTCAGAGCCTAGATGTAAGACCTGATGTGACTTTCACAGCTTTTTCAGTGGCAGTACCACTGCTGAATCAAACCCAGGGCAGAAGGGGAGGCTGTGTGTGTTTTGGAAGTTTTACAGATGATAAGATTAGAAACTGGAAAGTATCCAATAAATTCAAACAATAGTGACCTTAATGTCACAGGGAATGGATAATTTTTCTTATGTTCTTATATACAGATATTCACTGTATGGAGGGGCTTTGTGGTTTTCCAATGGTCGGGTAATTAGTTTTTTTGCTGTTGTAGGTTTGGTTTGACTTGGTGATCTAGGAGGTCCTTTCCAACCATCATTATTTTGTGAATATTTCTTAAGAAGATTGGTTGTTTTGTTTTTTTTTTAGTAGGGGAATTAACTTCTAGTCAATTATGACATATACAGTGTCCACAAGAAACTGCTGAACTTTGAACTCTTTGCAAACTTTGAATTCTGCTCTGAAAAAGCAGAATTCCAAGGGTAGCAATAATATTACTTATAGTTATCACTGAGATTGTAAAACTTGAATTAATCTCTCTTGATGCAGTCCCCAAGCAGAGATACCTTTAGTGCAAACAGGATCTTAGACAAGTTAGTCTTGTAAAACAAATGAAAATCCTATTAAGCTTTTGTATTCCTAAACCTTCTCAACTAGACTGAGTAATTTCTTTCTCTAACAGCATCAGTTAGTTATTTATAATAGTAATGATGGGTGCAAAATGGCAAGATCATAGCATAACAAATCTTGGAGCTAATGATCTTCTGAACCATGAAGCATATCTTTTATGTCTGTTGATTTCCAAAAATAATTAGTTTCACATATCAGTAATTAATCGATTTCATGTATTTTTAACAAGAACTAAATGTTATTTGAGACACATGGTAATTATATCCCTATGACAGGTCAGGGAGGGATTGTCTCCTTCATTTTATGAGGTTTTTTTCAAGGCAAACAAAATTGTCAGCAAGTATTTTAATATCCTGTTTTCCAAGGCACTAGCTTGACATATTTCTAAGTCAACTGGAAACACTCTTGGCAAGTTTACTGAGTATAAATTTAACACGTAACAATGAACTTATACCTCTGTTTTTCGTACTGTCCACAAGAATATGTACACAACTGAGGGCAAAGAGAATTCTAAATTTAGGAGATTGCTGTAGGCTTAAGGGACGATTGTCTTAGCTGAGCAGAAGACAAGAAGAAAGAAGTCAATTTTGCAGCATCTTTGTGAACCACTGTCCTCCTGTATCACATGAGTTATGAGGACAAAAGCATTCTTCAGCCTCTTCTCCTAGACTATATGAAATGAGTTCTTTCTCATAGGTAGGAAGGCTCTCCAGTGGCACCAAACACTGTCTCTTACATGGTTTTGAGGTAACAGGATCAAGCAAGAGCCTCTAGTCCATCAGTCCTCTGGTACAAAGCTGACAGGTCAGTCAAATGAGCAGGTGGAGCTGGTGAGGCAATGATAAAACAGAAGAAAAACTTTCAGAAGTTATCTCTGACATTTGTATGAGAGTCATACTTTATTTTTCTCAAGCACACCCCCACCATCCCCCACATGCCCTGAAGACATAAATTAACATTCTTGTGCACTACCTTCCTTGGTTAAAGATCTTGGCTGTGTAAAAAAAAGGACTTTTACAGCCAAAAAAAGAACCCTAAAACCCACTCTTCTCAAAAGGGCTGAATGCAAGTACTTGTGCAAGTTGAGAAAGTACTTGCATTCAGCCCTTTTGAGAAGAGTGGGTTTTAGGGTTTCTTTTTTGGCTGTAAAACTCTCCAGAGCATCTCCTGTTGTGCAGATGTGGAGGAGAAATGTTACTTCTGAGGCAAATTCATGTTTGGGTGCTGCAGTTTGAGGAGGTGACAGTGAGTGCAGAGTACAGCTGAAGAGGTCAGGAGAGAAAGAAGAAAGAGGAAAGGTTGCTGGCTTTGGAAGCAAAAACAAGCAGCTTTTTTTTCTTTTAGCTTTTGAAGCAAAACAAGGATCTATTCTGACTAGGCAACATACAATTTCTTTCTAGATTTTTCTATATATTTTCTAAGATTTAAAAAAAATAATTAAAAAAATGTAGTTTAGAGGAGATCCAGTAAGGAAGGGGAAGAGAATTTATCACTTGCAATTGGATAATTCCAGTCCATATGTTACAACCCTTATAGAAGCAGATATTTTTCTGTGATTTCCATTATTTCTGACCAGTGTGTCTGTAGAACAAGTGATGTGTTTTGACTCCATCCAGTCTGACTCATAACAAAGCACAAGATTTTCCTCAGTACACCTCTCACACTTATAATTCCCTTCACAATGGGAAACCTCCCAACAAAAATAACTATGGAATTGAAAACTAGAGAGTTTAGAGGAAGTGGAAATGTATGGTATTCATAAAAATTTGGTAGTAATTTGTTTGCTGAGGCACAAAATCATAGTTTAATCTGTAGACCCACGGGCCTGCTGATAACTGGTCTTTTTTATGTTCCAGAAAAAGAGCATTTCATTCTTTGGCAAGGAACTCTCCTAAGTACAAGCAACATAACATTACTAAAAAGGAGAAGTAGAGAAGAAAACCAGTGAAATTGCTTTTGCATAAAGTCATGCAGAGCTGTATGTGCTCAGCCTGCTGGGGAGGATTTGTTCTATCAGATAGGAAAACATGCGAATAAATCAGCAGAAGCTTCCCCTGTGGCACTGAAAAGCAATACATGGAAAGCAGCTGGGAAGACAAGGGAAGGTTATTCCAACAGCCCATCTCTTACTGGTTTTTGTGTTGCAAGTGGCTGAGAGAATGCTGTTCTTGGTAATGCCTCTGAGCACATAAAAGATGGATGAAGGCAGTAAAATGAATATTTTTCAGGAACTGCCATTATTTCTTTTGTGTCTTTAGAAATATCCAAGCAACCCTGCAGCACTGTGGAATCGGAATGGAGGAAATGTTGTGTTTGTAGTTGGCTTGGTCACTGTTGTGTGTTCAGAGGGAGTTCTTGGGGTGCAGAGGATATGCATTGGTTCAGGCCTGTTTGCTTATGGAGTTCATAAAACAAGGTAAAATATTTTGGAATCAGTTTCCTTGTTTGTAGTTCTGAGCCAGTAACTCCAGCCAGTTTTTCTGTTTTCATTGCTCCTGAAAACATAGTTATTGCACAGGCATTGTCTCTAACAGGGCCTGTAAGGGATGCCTGCTATTTATGTGATTATTCCAGAATAACCATGTCTATTTTTAATGTACTGCCCTACAGAAAACAGAAAATAAACAATGTTTTTGCTCCTAAAGAGGATGCACCATGATATTAAATAATAAATTGATATAAATTAGGATTATGGACACGATGCCAGTTGCAATAAGGTAAATTATTCTTGTCCCTAATGGGAATTAAAAGTGTTCAGCAGCCACTAGATTATTTCTGTTTTGACATTTTGTTAGTGATATGAGAATATTTAGCCATCCAATTCAGAAATGTCAAGTCAATAAGCAGAGGTACTTTCTGTTCTCTTTTCTATCTATCATCTAGAAGATTGAATGAAATGAATGAGCACATTATTAATAATAATCTCAAAACTGAGAACAACTTTTATGTAGGAAAATGCTGAGAGCATCAGGCTTATTTTAGAGGTCTGTAATGGTTCATATTGGTCAGGGATGACTGTGGAATCAATATCTAGTTGTGTTCCTGTATGTAGACATAACTAGAAAAACTACTATTTCAGTGTAATTACATGATGTGTGGTTGGTTGTCATGTTGATTAGCTAATTGTCATTATTATGGAGATTACTACCAACCTGAGATTTATAATCCCTCAACATGCCCAGTTGTGTCATGAGGATTTCCTGTCAATACAAGACAAACCTAATCCCAAGGAATGAAACAAAGCAGTTTGTGGATACTCTTTCTCCTTCCCCTCCTTCTCCAGAATAAAAAATCACCAATGCCACACATATTTTTGTCTATAAATGTTCATCAATGGGTTTGATTTATGAAATGGGTAACTCAATTATTTTTTCTTTACCTACCCACAGAAATTTTGATCTAAAAAGTATATAGTAAACTACTAATAAGTGTAAATAAATGCATTTTTTGAGTAAAATACTGGAGAAATTACCTCTCCTTCTTGCTCCTCAGCATTTGGCAGAATGGTGGCCTAACAGAGATTTGAGAAAATGGTGTTACTTCTCTTGAGAAATAGCATTTTTCATCCCTTCTGAGGATTGTTAATGTGGTAAAACAGAAATGGTGAGCTCAGTGAGCTGAACTAATAATGTTCCTTTGTGGACCTGCCCTAGGTCTGGCAGGGGGTTGGACCTGATGGTCTCCAGAGGCCCCTTCCAGCCCCAGCACCCTGTGATTGCTTCTCAGGGGCAGCCACAGGGCTGGACTGAGGGGCAGGGGAAGGCTCTGTATCTGGGGAGGAGAGTGGAAGGTGTGAAATTTCCCTTTTCAGCATCAGTGGGCTGCTGGACTGACTTTATCCCACCATCCTCAAAGAGTCTGCAGCACTCAGTGCAGGGAGTTAGCACTGACCAGTAATTCCATCAACACCAGGGCTGAACTAACAGTTGTGAAACCAGGACCCACTTGGCTTTCTTCTGACTAATTGTTAAGTCCATGACAAAGCAGGAACTGAACTAGGGCAGCAGATCTGGTGCCTAGTGAGTCACTCCTCAATGATACACTGTTTTTCAGGGTATGCTAAGGCACACTAGATCCTAACTTGTTCCTGAAAAAATATATTTCTTCTTGCTTTGTTGTATCAATCTAAAAATATTGTGTAACAAGCAGCTTAATGTAAAAAAAATACTGACTCAGTATACACCCAAAGGACATATTTTGCTTTGGAGTGATAAGAAGTGATCCCATTTAATTCCTAGCCAACATTCAACATACCTCTATTTGCTGTTCACATGTATATAGTCAGATCAAATACTACACACTGCCAAGGATAAAAAGCAGTACACAAACACATGTATTTTCAATGTACTGGACATTTTATCTATGTATGTGTACACTGCATAGCCACATAGTGATGGAAACAATGGGTTGGAAGGAAATTACTTAGTTACTGAGAGAAATCCCATTTAGTTGTAGGTGATATTCCATAAGAGAAGTTCTCTTTTTGAAGGGTGTTACCCTTATTGTTTCACTGGAAGTCTATTCCAAATCTTGACTACTCTATAGGTTAGAATTTTCCACTTGTAAGAAGAAACCTGTACATACTAATGACTGATTTTATTCTAGCTTTTTTTTTTCCCTAACATTCTTTCTCAGCTTAGAGTTCTTTTTTTTTGTTCTTGGTGTTTATCCCTCATCAGGATTATAAGGATATGCTCAGTTTCCAGAGGTCAGTCATATATTCTTGTTGTTTCTATTATCAGATTAAAAAAATTACACTCTTAAAGCCTACTCATGTGAAAGACATATTTCATATTCTTCTTCTAATCACATAATCCTTCTCTGGATCTGGTTGAGGTTTTGAACATTTGCATTGAGAACAATTCCAGCACTGTTGAATGGGATCTTTTCCTAATAAAATTGTATTCACTGATCTTTCCTCAGTTTCCTTTTGCCTTCTTCACACCTGAAACACACCACAGTTTACTGTCATTTTATAGCCACCTCTAAGACCTTCCTGGGCATCTCCAGCTGAGCAGCTTGCAGTTGAGAGCAGAATTTTAAGCCTTCCTATGTTATCCTATTGGATGAAAACCAGTTCCTCCCTTCCCCAGTACACAAGATCATTGAGAAGTTTATGGAAATTGTTTTGCATACTTCCAAACAGTGGTGTGTAGAAGTTGTGAAACAGAGTTTTAAGGCACACAGAGTTGCAGACCTTGCTGTGAGAGATCAGCTGTGCTGGTGCTGCTGATCTGGCACCATGCCTTGTGCTTCTCCAGTACTCAAAGGATTGCCTGGGTGGCAGCTGGTGAATGTACCAATCAACTGCATCTACTTCTTAGAAAGAGTTCTTGCTACCATCCATCTGTACACCTGTGATTTGATAACAGCTCTGGAGTGACAGAATCACCCAGGAAATTTCCATGTATGTCTAATGTGTTTTATTGAGGCTTCACCCTTAGATGGAAAATTCTTCTATTGATGTCTTTTTTTCACCATCTCCTTTTATATATGGCTTCAAACAAACATCAACAGAAATAGTTAAAATTAATTTCCAAGTAATTGTTTGGTTTCCCATCAGAGAGGATGGTGCAACCCTCAGAGCAACACTCTCACAGCTTTGCAGCTGTTTGGCTAAAGACTTTCTGCCATTAAACCATTAAAGAGCAAAGTAGCAGCAGCCTCTTGGATGAGGTGTGAGTAAATATGGTAATGCCAGGCACCATAGGGGAAAAAAAAAAGGCAGAGTAATGCTCTCTGCCATGCTTTATAATGTAATTTACCTCCATTCCTTTTTCAACAGAACATGTCTCTTTCTGCATCACAGCTACAGCTTTACTGAAAGACTGTTTTGTCATATAATTCAATATGTCTAGTAACCATGACAGCCATTAAACATGAACCACAATGCAAAACAAGAACTTTCTGAGAAAAATAAATTTAAGTGAAGAGAACAAATTGCTTCTTGCAATCTTGCAATTCTTACTAAATTATTCATTGCTAATTACTTCTCAGAGGCCATGCAACCTTGTATTCCCTCTTTCACTTGGCAATTAGAGATGCCACTGATATGGAAGAAGGAAGCAAGAGGACAACTTACATTCACCAATTAATAGTGAATGTCTTTTATTCTGTTAAGCACTTTCTAAAGAAATATTCCACAATGAACCTCAGCCAGTTAATATCACATCAGCCTCCAACTTACAGCACAAAAGTTGCTTTTCATAGCTGAAATACTTCAATGACCTCACTCAATTTTAAAATTATAATCTTCCTGTGTACATATTTTACACAGCTAATAACTACATTAGATAGAAGACAGTGACAATCAGGTCTATTGTCTTTTTTGTGTGCATGTGTGTGTTTTCAGTGGTTTAAGAGGAGTCCTTAGCACTGAGTCAATAATGCTTTTCAGATGTTTGAAATTGCATCAAAAGGAAACATTTGGATTCGCTGACATTTCAGGATTTTGGAAGACTATCTAGGTCCTTTTTTCCCCATGTACTGTCTGAAATAACTGGCAATCCCATTTAATAATTCTTCACAATGAAAAGCTTGGCAAGTTCAGAAAAAAAATTGTTTTAAAAATAAGTGATCCTGACCCTTTATCCTTAACAACAGGAAGGAAAGTGGTGTGGATGTTCTCTTAGAAGTATTGTAGACCCATTGTAAGGGTAGTAAATCATTCTGCTATATTTGACTACATTTTAGATTACTCCAGAGAAACTCAAAAAATTCAACTGCATCTTCTTGAAGAGAAGTGAGAGATAACTTTAGCCACAGCTGTCAGTAGCAGAGGTCCTGGATCCACCTTCTGCAAAGGCTTTTCTTCCTCCCAGATCCACCTGTCAGTGCTATGCTGATGAGAATATGACTTTTAAAATGCTGTGCTTGGCTTACAACCTTCCCCAGGCAAAAGCTTCGGGAGGATAGAAACCAGTTTGCTCAGCAAAAGGGTGGAGCTGGAGATACTGGGAAAAGAGGCTGCAAGACCGGTTTGCATTCTGATCATCAAAACTTCCAGAGGAATGAAGGCAGTCACCCAGATCATGGAACCTCTGGCAGCTTGCAGCACCTCATGCCACAGTTAGGTTAATTTACAGTTCTGGAGGCTGTGTCTGGCTACTCACATGAAGATAAACTAGAGCATCTCAGCTGCTTATTGCAAATGGAAGTTTTCTGCTCTGTATGAGAGGTGATGCTGCCAATGTTACCTTGCCTTGTTTCCTAGAATTGTGAAAACCTAATGTTTCATTTCTTCAGATGACTCTCATCATTGCTACATAAAATAAACTCAAAAAATTTCTAATATAGGAGAAATCCTTTATGCTTTTCCAGGGATCTGTCTCCAACAGATGTTTTCCTCAATTACAAACAGGTGAAAACTCTTAAATTGATGATTGCCAGCGTAAATCAATTTGCTATTAAAAGGGTTCAAAATATTTAGGCTAATAGAGAAAATGTATACAAAACTTGTCTATTAGCTGTTTGAAGGACTGGTTCTCATTCTGTATTGTTTGTAAAATTCTCAACCAGAGCTGAGAAGCTGTGAGTTTGACTGTTGAGGCAGTGCAAAGTCAAAGGGCACCATCAGGGAAGGGTGAATCTGCTGTAAGTAACACGATGTTACTCTCAGTTTTTGCACAATGGCAGTTGCAATGGAATTATTTCTATGAGTCTTTCAGCTTGCTTTTACCTTAACCTTGAGCTGCCATTCCCAAGATATGACATCACTGACTTGGCAGTAACACAACTTAGAAACTTCACATAAGTTGTTCTTTTCCTTAATAACTTTTTAATTTATCTGCTTGCTCAGTATGACTAACCAAGATAGTTCATTTCAAACAAACCTGTAACTTGTATATATTTGAAATTCTTCAATAATCAAGTTATTTTCAAAATAATGGATTAATTATTTGTTTCATTGGACTCTACCCTTGCAGTTTTTTTTTTCCTCTTTAAAATAGTGTTATCATGCAGCTGAAATACTTTAGGAAATGACCTAAAATGTTCCTCCAACTTTTATCACAACATTTTTTATTCAAGCACAGAAAGTCCTCTTATCTAGGCTCTCTATATGCTAGAAATATTATAACAGTTCCAGAATCCTGCATCCCCCCATGCTTAATTAATTTGTGGCTGTAAGTGTACATGTGTGAAAAGGGATGGAAAGGTCTGGGTTTTATTTTCTAAAAGCAAGAATTAGCATCACATTAATATTTACTTGAAATCTTTATGCTTTCTTCCTTAAATTCACTGTATTGCATAGGAATATTATGTAGCTGGGGTGTGACAGGGACACTTCATTCCTAGTAAGTGCTGGGGACAGCTCTACCCACACAGGCTCAAAACATTTTGAAAGCCCTGGGGAAGGAATTTTAAAAGGGGTCTCTTGCTCATTGGAAAAAAAATCAAATTACTTTGTTTTCATGTCACTTCACACTAGAAACAAGCAAAATATTTTGATAAGGTAAGCAAGAGAGGAGGGTAACTGGTGTTTGTGCACCATGGGTTGGTATGGCTCCCATGCTGAATGTGAATTAACAGAGTCAGGCTGCTGTGAAAAAGACCTTGTGCAAACAGAACCCTGTGTCCAAAACATGAAGTAATCCCCCTGCTCTGCTCTGCTCCACTGCAGTAAGGCTTTGGCCAGAACATTTCAGCTCTGAGTTTTGCCATCCATGGTAGGCAGAAAACTGACTGTAAAGCACATAGAGGAGAGCAGCAGCAGGGACTTAAGTCTGGAAACCATGAGGAAAGGGTTTGTTGGTTTGGTTTTTTTTGTTCTAAAGAAGAGAATAATAAAGGAATATGGTGTGGAGGAGGAATGTGGTAAACAAGCCATTAGCAAAGAGGAAGAGAATGATATGTGTTCCTTGTTTGTTGTAGATGGAATGAGAAATCATAGACTCAAATTGCAAACAAGGGGAGTTAGATATTAAGAAAAAGCTTCTAAGGGTTGGAATAATGAAGTCTTGAAATAAAGCCCTGGAGTACTGTGAAGCTGAAATAATTGAAATTCTTTAAAAACAGGTTTAACAAGTGTCTGTCCAGATGCACATATCTGATCCTGTCTTAAAGCAGAAATCCCTACTACCCCTGTGATTCCATGTTCTCTTAGGATGCAGATTTTAGGCACAGTGAGTGAAGAATACAATCAGGTGGCTGTGTTAGATGCTGTGAAACTGCAGGGCTGAAAGACATTACTGACACTCTGGGAGTAAGCATCAGACCAAAAAAAATGCCTGTTACCTTGTTAAAGGTTTGAATCTCAAAACCCTGTGCCAGGCTTCACCCAGTAGTTACTTGTTAGCCTTTGTTAAACATGGGGTAAAAGGGCAGTCTGCTTTGTCATGCTGCTTCCCTGTCCTTTTTAACAGGGGCTAGAGGCAAACCTGGCTGCTGCTTCTCCTGACAGGGCTTCTTGTGAAGTGTTACTCTGTTTGGTGTTTTCTTGAAAAGTAAAATGCCAAAAACAGGGGGTTTGGACATGCTTTGCACATACAGAGCTGCAAACAAAACTTTGGAGGACAACTTCTCAGATTCATTTTCCATTAGACAAAGAGGTGTTTTGCCACTTGCTTTCATGACTGTTAGACCCTGCTCTGGTAAGATCAGCCTTGCCTAAAAATCAACAGCAGAAAAACCTGGATGTTTTTCTCTTCAAGATATGTGTTTAAACAAAGCTTTTGAATTTGTACACTGGAGAACTGCACAAGTGTGATGCATATGTAAGTGGTGACTAATGCATGTGGAGCATGGTAGGGACAAACAGACACATGGCAAGCTGGACTTGTGTGTTTATTAGGGCCTAAATTTGACCCTGAATTAGAAAACTGTTAGATATGGATGAATAATGTGAAACACCAACACTTTCACACTGGAAAAAATAGTTTTAGATAGTTTTGCACATGCCAAAAGCAGCATGCAGGGGCTGTTGCTCTGCTTTCTACAAGTGATATATTCTGCTTTACTTTTAAAAAGATTAAGGAACCTTGCAAAATTCACAGATCAGCAAACACTGTCTGTGCCTTGGAATTACCCTGGAGCCATCTCATAAATATTAGAGAATGTCATATGGTTGGATGAGTGCTAGTAGAGGTTCAGGAGAGATGATGAGCTCAGACAGGAAAACACAGTGTATAGGATTTTCTGTGTGCTTACAGTGAGTGTCCAGAACTCCTTGGGGTATCCCAAAGGAACTGCACTCCTCAGGTGAAATCAGGGAAGGAATAAGTAAATGTAAATCTCAGTAGGATTTAGACATAGGTTTGATGCTTTGAAAATGCGTAGTGAAGAAAGTGCTTACAGAAGACTTTAGGCAACTTGGACTTGCTAATACTGAAAACTGAGGTTGAACTTTTTCCAGGATTAAGTGGTAAAGGAAGCAGAGGTAAGGAAGTGATCTAAGCACCTGAACTTTCTTGACTCTTATTCCAAGTGATTCCCTGGGGTTTCATGGGAATGTCAAGCTGGGTCCATACTTTCCCTTCCAGAGGGGACAGAGTGGGAACACAAGGCTAAGTAGTGGAGGTAAAAATTAACTTATTTAATGCCCTATTAGAAGTCTGATGATCTGAAAGCCAGTGTAAGTGTTCTGCCCCTTTAGCAGCTGTGTGAAATGGGGATGATAAGCAGGGGAGAAATAATTAGGTGGCAAAGCAGCATTCTGAAAATGTCATAAGGAATAAATTAATACAGGGGTGAAGTCAATGCAGGTCAGTATGTAAGGAATTATCAGAAAGGGCCCTTCTTATTCCATCATGACTTTACATGAGCACTGAACTCCTGCCACAACCAGTAGCCCAGGTGGGTCTTGGAACAAAGTCCTCCAAGAATGGATCAGATTTGCTGTGACATACAAAGTTATAGGAAAGACAAGACAAAGAAAGGGAGAGAGAGAAAAACTCATTACCTTTTCCTTTTTCCCTTAGAATCTGCTTTGGTGCTGCTTCAAAACTCTTCAGAGAGTGACTTGGTCTCATATGCTTACAATTAAAAACCTCAAGGGGTTTTTTTTAGTGCTTAGAAACCTTAAGTGAATCTGAGCCTGCAAAGCCTGGGGGAAAAGGAGCACAACGAACATAATACTCACTGATTTTCAAGTTGTAAACACTGCTTTGATCCTTAAATATATCACTCTTTAACTTTTGACAGACAATTTATTAACTAGTATTAGATTCAAATAGTCTTCATCATGGTCAGTGTCAAGGTTTAGGGTCAGGGCAGGCTGCTAGACCTGGAACAGATGCTCAGTGAGCTCCCCTCCCTCCCTGAAGGAAAGACAAAGGGAATAAGGGGCAGAGACTCGGCGATTAGAAAAGGAACTAGAACAGCTTTGATGAAAATAATAACTGTAGTATCAGTCTGTAATAATAGCCTTAGTAGCATTTGAGGTCAGGGTTCAGGGTGCTCTTACTGCTGTTTCCATAGTTGTTCAGTGAGTGTGTGAACTCTAGGAAAACAAGAGGGTGGTGATGCAACAAGCTGTCACAAAGCAGACTGAGTTAGATGTGCATTGTTTACACTGCTGAAGCACATGTGCTTACCTCATCCTAGATAAGAGGTCATATGAAGTGATATATTCCTCAGTGAAAGCTGTGTATGCTTCATTTGTAATTATTTCAGCATATCATGTGGGAATAGCTGCTGAGCATTGCTGATTAATTGATGTATTTGTACCTGTAATATGCTCTGAAGGAGCGTGAGGAATCTACTCCAAAAACCTTCTTACTTCAGCAGGTTTGGGAGCAGAGTTTAAATTATTGATTTCCTCTTTAACAGAGTCTTAAAACAATTTAAAATTGTTTAGCCATTCATTTTCTGTTGAACAAAATCATATCTGTACCAGTAAGTATTTCACAATCAATGGATACTTAAAAAAAAAGTTTTCTGTTTTAAAATGTCATTTAATAAAATATTTAGGTACACAAATATAACAGATATAAATGTCCTTCTTAATCACGAGCATCAGTGCCTGGAATTTCTGCATGAAGAGCTCATGTTGTTAAGGTTTCTCTGGTCAGAATCCCTGCATCCCCCACTCGTATGTGAGAGAGCCCTCTCGTGGTGTCCTTCCTTCTGTCCTCGCAAATAAAGGGAGAACTGGATGGGGAGGGAAGCCTGTTCACACATAATGCCATCGGGGATGACTGAAATGTGTGCGAATTTCCAATATCCTCTTGCTGTCAATGAGTTCAGCCCACATTCTGATGGCCTTTGAACTCGCCCTGTTCTAACACGAGGTTTGCTCTGTGCAAATGGAGTGAGGTTCTCCTCCCCCTCTCCTCTGCACTGCTGAGACCTCAGCTGGAGTGTTGTGTCCAGTTCTGGGCTCCCCAGTTCAAGAGAGACAGGGATTTGCTCCAGAGAATCCAACGGAGGGCTGCAAGGATGCTGAAGGGAGTGGACTGAGACACCTGGGGCTCTTTAGTCTGGAGAACACTGAGAGGGGACTTGATAAATGTTTATATGAGGGCTAAGTGTCTAGAGGAAAGGGACAGCCTCTTCTCACTTGTGCCCTGTGATAGGACAAGGGGCAATGGTTCCAAGCTAGAACACAAGAGGTTCCACCTTAACACGAGGAAGAACTTTACAGTGAGGGTCACAGAGCCTGGAAGGGGCTGCCCAGGGGGGTTGTGGAGTCTCCTGCTCTGGAGATTTTCAAGACTCGTCTGGATTGTTCCTCTGTGACCTGTGTGAGATTATACTTAGATGATATGGTCCTGCCTGGCAGGGGGGTTGAACTCGATGATCTCCAAGGTCCCTTTCAACCCCTAATACTCTGTGATGCTGTGATACTGTAATGGCAAACAGGCTGCAGGAACCCAGCTGGCTGAAGGGCTTCTCTGCCTCCTGAACTGATGAGAGCAACTCTGGAAAGGACTGAAAATACACAAAACTGGTTTTTGAGGCAGGCCAAGTGTGTTATTTGCCTTGATAAGAGAGGAATTCACCCAGGACAGAAGCGGGTTTTGGGCTGAGCTCATCTCAGCAGAGGTCTCAAATGCAGATTGCTTGCAGAGAGTCTCAAGAAAAGCTCTTTTTTCACTATTCTGAGGGAAAGTGCAGCATCCTGCACCTGAGGAGCAATAACCCTGAGCACCAGTGTCTGCTGGGGGCCAAACAGCTGGAAAGGTGCAGGAAGGCACTGAGGGTGCTGTGGGCACAGGTTAAAGATGAGCCAGCAGTGAGCCCTTGGGGCAAACACTAATGGTTCCCTTGGCCTCTCTTCCTGCAGCCTGCAGGTCCCAGGCAGTGATCCTGCTGCTCTGCCCCATGCTGGCACTGCCACACCTGCAGTCCTGTGCCCAGTCCAGCTAATTTTTGACAGTGACAATGTATATATATATATTTATTATTAATATTTTGAAGTATATTAATCAAATTTTGAAAAACATTTATTTCCAAAATACATTTTCCCCTGTAATTCTAGCTCGGTGATTTTGGCAAATAGTTGTCCAAGGTTTTAAATGTACATGCTTGTGTTTTGTTCAGAAAAAAAATGTTCTCAAATCCTGCTAGTGTATAGAGAGTAGGGTACTAGAAATAACATCCACTTCATGGTCCACTTGGAATTAAATATTTATTTCATTTTAAAAATAATTAGGTAGCTATATATGCAAACATGAAAAAAAGGCTATTTGATATCTGCTTTTCCAGAATTCCATGTTGAAAGGGCTGTACAGTTTATGCAGCACAATTACTTACTGAGCAACACAATGAAATATTGATCTCTTTAAGATCTGTTGCTTCTTTTTTTTTTTGTCTATGACTCAGATCACACTGTATGGCTGTTACTTTCCTGTTTAATTACTTGTTGCAGATTTCATATTCTGGGAACTGTGCACCTCAGCATGAAAACATTTGCTACTGCAGTAGTTTCATGGTATTGTTGCTTGTGAACATACCTGACCAAGGCCAGAGGTGCCAGTTTTCTTTGCTCTTGGGAAGACAAGGTAGTGTGGGTCTGCTGGAGCATCAGCTCTCATCAATAGCAGGGTTCTCTGGGTTCTGAGGGCACATTCCACTGGCACTCTTGCTCTATTTGACTTTCTTCTGAGAAATTTCTGTTTGATAAAGCTCCAAGCTATATGTTGCTGAATTATTAACCACAGGTAATGGCAATGTTTCATTTGGGAGTATGGCAAAGTTCTTCTATTTCTATCTCATCAGCATGAAAAGCAAGTTGGGAGGAGTGCACTGATGTTGTTTCTTGGCAAATGGGAGCAGGAGGCAGAAGGTGCTTGTGCTGAGATCAGGAAAGGTTTTTGACTAAATGGCATCACACTGGCACGTGGCTGTCCTGAGATGACCATTCCATGTGGTCTCTATAAGGATATAACCAACCAGATTGGCCAAACTCAGACTGTTCTCAAAGGACTTCTTTGCTAACTTCCCTCAGCTGGCTTGAAATCATGTTTCTGTCATGGAGTACCTGGGAGGGCCCCCAGATCTCTGAAGTTTCCCTAAGGCTATTTTGCTGTAAGTGAAATTCTTTGCCTTTTTGAAAACAGGACAGTGGAAATGCACCTTAACTACCACTGAAGTTTCAACCTTTTTTTTTTTTTTTCCCAGTGGTGTTGACAGTCCCTCCTGTGACTCTAAATCCATTGCCTAAAATATAATAATCATAAATGTTCTGAAAAGAAGGTTCTTTTTTTTTTTTTAAACAAAATAGCTACAATGACATTGGTGACAATAAATTCCACATTTTAACACTTCTTTGTGCAGAGAATGTCAGTTTAAGTGCAATATGATACTGTAATACAATAAAAAGGAATTTAATCAAATCCATGCACGACACATTTAGAGTTTTACTAAAAAGGAAGGACTTTGAGACTGCCAGCAGGCAGAATTCACGGGAGAGTATTTTGAAAACTCACAGACAAGTTATTAACACACTATCATATTATTATTTTTTTCTTGCTGTAACCTTTGAAAAGCCAGGATCACTAACACACAAAAAACTGTATATTATGTTAAGCCTTATGTCAAAATCTTATGGCACAATTTCTTTTTACACAGCTCACAGGTACACATTGTTGGAACATCAGTAGCTACTTTAGTCCATTTCTTCTGTTAACATCACTCTGTCCTACATTAAATAAAAACATAAGAAATGTTTCTTGCATATTTCACAGGGATGAAAGTGAAGAAGTGCAGTCATATTCAAGAATGTCAAGAATACACAAGGAGCCAACGTTTTTCTGGCATTTAACCCACTGCCTCTGGCAATCTAACCTGCTTCCACAAGCCTTCCCCACTGATAGTGTTTCAGTAACTACTGTAGGTGCTGTGTGTTGCCTCAAGGCGCCTTTGCCATAACCATTCCAGGGCAGAATACTCATTTTATTATGAACTTGTAGCTTGATTTGTGATTTCTCTCTTTTTTTTTTTTTCTTAGTTGTCTCAAAAAGGAAGAAAAATAACCCCATGATGATCTGGTATTATTCTCATCTAAATAACCATTTGATTGTACAGTAAGATGTGGATAAAGTTATCTTGCTGCTAAAAATTAGTAGCTCTTTCAGCAGTTTCACAGTTTAAGGCCAAATTCTGCTCCGTTAATTAGATTAATTCCTATGATAGCTCCACTGAGAGCAGAAGTTGCATGTAAATTAGATATCTATCTTTTGCAACCAACCATCACAGCTGGGGCTGGGAACTTTATAAGTTAATTTCAATCTAATACAAAATTATTGCTAAAAATAATACATTTTTTCAGGTTAAGGAAGACTTATCTTTCCATCCTGTTAAAAATATAAGGTTTTGTACAATTTATTACTCTGTTTTTATCTACATTATCAACCTACAGTTTCTGTAAGGGGTTATAGTACGAAGTGGAAGCAATACCTCACTTCTTAAATGTAAAGTGCACAGCTAAATCACCTAAATATAAATCCTTCTAGTGAATAAACAGAATAATCTCTCATATGTCATGAAGTATTCTATACAAAGCAGCCTATAAAAAGGTTTTCAAACAAACTCTAGTAAAAAGAATCCAACAAAAACCAATATATGATTGAGCTGAAAGAATAATTAAATCTCATATTCTTCCTGAATTCCACTAACCAGTTTAAATAATAATGCTTCCTGCCAAAACTCCTTGAAAGTAGAAAGTGCTTTATTTTGGTTTTAAAATAACTAAATTCTAAATAGTGAAGCACTAGCATCCCTTCTTCCTTCAAGCCTACTCTAGTTATCAGCATTATAAAGAAGCCAGCCCCCTAAAAATTCAAGCATATTTAAAAAAATAAATAAATTTGAATATAGTTTAAAAAATAAAAAGAGGAGGATTTTGCAGCTTCCTTCTGACACAGCTGGCCAAAATCTGAGCACTACTGCTTTAGAATCTCTCCTAACTAAGCCTTGGAGGAAAAGAAGCCCAAAGCCAAGGCTGCTCTGGTGTAATCCTCAGTGCAGCATTCCTTGCTTCTCTGCCTCCCATGCAGAGTGCCTTTGGCAGTGCCCCAGCTGCCTCCAGCTCTGTTTGCTCTTGTGCACACTTTCTGAGCAACAAAAATCTAAAAAAAATAAATACTTTGCAATGAGAAAGCCTCAGCTACTGGACATAAGTGTATAGTAATCCTAAATGTCAGGTTTCCATGCCTTAGCATGCTTTTGTTTTCCAGTAGACAAGATTGGCACAAGTAAACACTGTTGCCTGCAAGCCGTGGCATGAACGTGATCTATTGTGTTACAGCTCAAAGAAGCAACTAATCTGACTTATTTAATCCTAACCAGGGAAAATATCTCTAAGAGTTTTCAGAATTGTTCTCCTATTTGTTAATGTAAAGTGCAATAGATGTAAAAGACCATTCCAGATCCTTTTTTCCTGCTTTAGGGAAGCTGCACCTCACAAATTTTCCAGGATTGTGAGGTGTTTCTTAACTGGAATCTTGTATCAATGTACTTCAAAGGATGAATCAGAAAAGTTGATATATTAATACATCAGAATGCCTGTATTTATACAGCATGTAGGGGATAAATGTGAGTAAACACAGTTGTCCTCCAAATTTTTCAGTGAAGCATTTGGCTATTTGCTGTTAGTTTTGGTCCAAAATCTCTTTGCACTGAATCAAAAGCAACACTGCAAAATTTTGATGCAGTTTGTCTATCTCACAAGCTGCATGAGTTTTATCAATTGAGAAAAGAAACCCTTAAAAAAGATAAAAAGGATTTTAAAATACTGTGAATTTCAATTATCAGTGTGTAGGTAATTAAAAGAAAAAAATCCCTTGCAGGAATCAATACTTTACAAATGTGAATCCATTTGCCATGTGATATGCAGACTATTAGGCTGTCTGAGATAATTTCAACATACACCTTTCAAGGGAAGGGTAATATTAAGTACACTGAATAACTCATATAACTTCCATGTGTCAAATGTGCTCATTGCAGAACCACAGGTATGTCTGTCCTTAAGACAAGAACAAGTCCTTAAAACTGAAACCTCAAATCAGTAATTTGTCTTGTAAAATTGCAATAAAGGTTACTAATATATTCTGTAATACTGTGGGATTCACCTAAGGTATTCTAGATAAATTTTTTAAAATTAAAAGCACACCAGAAGTTAAAAAAATAAATAAATAAAATAGGGAACATCCAAGAGTACTGTACAATGATAACACTGTGTAACAGTATGTATAAATAGTTGGCAGTAAAGCTTCAGTAGAGAGTGATCTACAATGAAAAAGATGTTAATACTTAGTTTGACACGGAAAGTTTGCTATAGCAGATGCATCTTCTCTGCCTGTCATCCTTCCATTCCACTGGGGACTGGGCATTGCAGCCCATGCAGGATCTTTTTCCCTCAGTGCTTTTAACTCTCCCAGTCACTCCTTGGTGAGCATTTCTAACAGAAAGTCTCCTACTGAACATGGCAGATGGATCTGTATGTGCAGAGAGCCTTCATCTTGTTAGTTATTGGTGAATGTCCTCATGCCTGATGATTTTGTAAATTACCCAGTAAAAAATATTGAAAATCAGAAAGGCTAATGGGAAACAAGCTCTGGATACTGTGTCTATCTTCTTGGCCCGGTCAATGAATACCTTTCTCATCTCATCAGGGGTTTTTGGTGCAGCTTGAACAGGATTATTTGGCCCCTTTTGTGTCACTCCATCTTTTCCTTGCAGACATGGGCCCATTCCATATGCTGGGAAGCTAAATTGACTTTCCCGTACATCATCATCCTGTTAAAAAAAATAAAAACAGACAAAAAAAAGAAAGAAACAAACAAAAAGCAATATTTTAAACATTATTATTATTACTTACAGCAATCTTACCAGCTGCTAAATAGAAAGCATTGCACCATTACCTCAGGGACTTCTTGAATCCAGTTTAACTTAACTGGTTGACATTTCAACCCTATCAATGTCTGTCAAAAGTAATGTTGCAACTGTAACAAGCACAGCTATTTGTTTATAGACTTGTAATCTATTTAGAGAAAAGTCTCAGTAAACTAGTAGTAATCAGGCACACAACCACTGATTTGCTTTAATCTTCCCCATTTACAGGATGTTTCTGAAGTCTTCAGCTGGGCAAACCACCCCAGTCTCTTAGAAAACAACCCTGAACTCTGCAGGTTGCTGAACAAAATGGGCTGGGGTGACAGAAACATCAGGTGATGCTCACATCAGTGGTACCAGTGAGAATGCTGCTTAACTGGGCATTGTATATTTAGCTAATCTTATCTGGATGCCTTATTTCTCCTGTTCCCATTAATATATCAGATAAAGAGAATGGTATGTAAAGTAAATGAAGACTAAAGGATAGATTTTTCTCCTGACTTATTCCACCAATTCAGGAAAAAACTGGCCAAGATATTTTGAATTCAGGCAGCTATAAGGGAAAATGGGTTCTTAATGTGCTTAATCACATGGCACAAAACCAAAAGTAGATGATCTCAAGATAAATGTATTTTCAGAGCATGCATTTAATGAATTTGGCTTCATTCTGGAGACATAGTTTGTACTTCTCTTTACTTGGTTATAGGTGTATTTAAGTAATGAAGGATTCACCAATGCAGGCAAATAAATTATATATAGACTGTGAAGCCAGCACCAAATTTGTTTCTGAAATATATTCCAGTGCATTCCTTCCCAATGTGTGTGACTCAAGGATTGTTGTGTGATTTTGATGATATTTATAATTTTTTAATACTGTTTTCAAATTAGAGGTTTTCTACTTTTCATGCCTAGTTTAGCCTAGTTGCTTTAGGACTACAGGCTTTTATGAAGTATGACAAAGTATATGTTATTTCTTAAATATTTTTGAAAATAATTTGCATAAGTATTAAAAAAAATGAGCAGCAGTCAATTTTGTTTTGCCAGAGAATATTTTATATTTAGAAGCTTTTCTTAGCTTAAATGAAAGTAAAGGGGTACAAAAATATATTTATCAAAGTCAGTCAAATAATCAGTATTTCAGTTCAGTAATTCTGAAGCATTTTTGTTTTATTTAAGCCTCTTACTTCATACAAATGGAACTTCTCAATGAACACATCTTAAACCCAAACTTCTAAATGTTTGATTTTGAAAATGCCTGTGACGTTTGGGAAATTTGAAAATGTTTTGCAATGGAGAAGTAATTATAAATGTATTTCTAGTTTCTAGTAAGCAGTACTTGCTAGGAGAACCATTGTTAATTATTATCTTAAAACATTCCACTGATGTTTATCATCAATATTAGTTGAATCTGTTATCTACAAGAGAACACAGATCCACTACTAAGTTTGAGCTAGATGGCAATCAGTAGGATCTTCCAGCAGAGCTGTAGTTATCACCCATATATTTATATTTATAGATAGATAGATAGATA
>JANHGL010001155.1:25878-37281 GCA_024611195.1 Ceyx melanurus
GACCCCCACCTCCCTATAACTTCCCTTCAGGTAGTTGTAGAGAGCAATAAGGTCCCCCCTGAGCCTTCTCTTCACCAAACTATCTTTGTGGGCCTCCTCTGTATATTCTCAATCACGTCTATGTCTTTGTTAATCTGGATTAACAGTTGGACTTGATGATCTTAAACATCTCTTCCAACCAGAATGATTCTATGATTCTCTATATAAAATAGAATCACAGCATCATAGAACATAAAATCATTTACAATTAACTTTGGCAGCAAGTCACCATTAAACTATGTCTTTTAAATACCTCCAAGGATGGTGACTTAACTACTTCCATTGGCAGCCTATTCCAGTGTTTGACAACCCTTTCAGTTAAGAAACTTTTCCTACCATCCAACCCTTATCCTCTCCTGGTGCAACTTGAGGCTGTTTCCTCTTGTCTCATCTCTTGTTATGGTAAGGGACCATTCCCAATGAGGTCTCCAAAACTGAACAGAATACTCACCAGTGCCAAGCACAGGGGGACAATCACCTCCCTGGTCCTGCTGGCCACACTTTTTCTGATGCAAGTAAGGATGACATTGGCCTTCTTAGTTGCCTGGGCACACTGCTGGCTCATATTTCAACACTTGTCCATCAGCAGCCCCAGGTCCTTTTCCACTGGGCAGCTTTTCAGCCACTCTTCCCAAAGTCTGTAGTGTTGCCTGAGGCCGTTGTGGTCCAAGTGCAGGATCCAACACTTGGCCTTTATGAACCTCAGCTCATTGGCCTTGGCCTATTGAATCAACCTGTCCAGATCCATCTGCAGAGTCTCCCTACACTCAAGCATGTCAGCTCTCCTGATGAACTTTTGTCCAAACAGGAAATTGTATGAACTTTAACTTATATATATCACTATATGTATCTACTGATCTATTTCACACTATAAAGACTAATAGGCAATTACATTTTCCTAACAAAATTCAGGCCAGCTAGGAGGAAAGTAGCTGATCCCAGTGGCAGCACTCAACCATTAGCTCAGGGAAGTTGCACCATTTCATTTTAACATTAAATATAAAAGGAAGAAAAAGACATCTTAAAGTTCAGCGGTTCTCCTGACACCCAAGTTCTTTGAATGATTCTGTAGGGGCATCCAAGAACAGAAATGATTTCTGGGCCAGTATCACTTGGGAGTCAGCATCGGGGCCCCGGCCACCTCGCACCGCCCCCCTCCCGGCGGCGGCGGGACCCACCCCAGGGTGGTGCTGTGCTGATGCCAGGGCGCAGGAGAGGCAGTGGAGAGCTAAATAGATTCAGAGTCTGTTCCTGAAACAGAGGAAGCAGTCATTGCTTCTGTAATCATGATCTGGGGGGAGGAAAGGGTTACAGACAAAGCACTTCCAAGTACTAGAACAATCATAAAATGGGAAAATTACATTTTGAAGCCAAATTAAGTAGTGAGTTCTTATTTGGATTAAGTAATAATGGGAGAAGAGCTCTGACTATTCATATTCCAAAAGACTTGATTATGACTCACTTTGTGACTTAATTTTCATCACAGAATGCTTTCTATTATCTGGAAGAAGGCCATATAGTTATGGCAGATGAGATTCCGAAAATCTCTTGCTGAATTATTAACCATAGATAATGGCAATACTTCATTTGGGAGCATGGCAAAGTTCTATTTGTATCTCATCAGCATGAAAAACAAGTTGGGAGGAGTGCACTGATGTTGCTTCTTGGCATATGGGAGCAGGAGGCAGAAGGTGTCTGTGCTGAGATCAGTAAAGGTTTCTGACTAAATGGCATCACATTGGCACGTGGCTGTCCTGAGATGACCATTCCATATGGCCTATATAAGGATATAACCAATCAGATTGGCTGAACTCAGACTGTTATCAAAGGGCCTCTTTGCTAACTTCCCTCAGTCGACTTGAAATCATATTTCTGTCATGGAGCACCTGGGAGGGTCCCCAGATCTCTGAAGTTTCCCTAAGGCTATTTTGTTGTAAGTGAAATTCTTTGCCTTTTTGAAAACAGGACAGTGGTGATGCACCTTAACTACCACTGATGGTTTCAACCTTTTTTTTTTTTTTTCCCAGTGGTGTTGACAGTCCCTCCTGTGACTTTAAACCCATTGCCTAAAATATCATAAAAATAATCATACAGTTTCTGAAAAAAGGTTCAGTTTATTTTTTTTTGAACAAAATTTCTACAATGACATTGGTGACACAATAAATTTCACATTTTAACACTTCTGTCTGCAGAGAATGTCAGTTTAAGTGCAATATGATACTGTAATACAATAAAAAGGAATTTAATCAGATCCATGCACAACACATTTATAGAGTTTTACTAAAAAGGAAGGACTTTGAGACTGCCATCAGGCAGAATTCACAGGAGAGTATTTTGAAAGTTCACAGACAAGTTATTAACACACTATCAGTTTTTTTTTCTTGCTGTAACCTTTGAAAAGCCAGGATCACTAACACACAAAAAACTGTACATTATGTTAAGCCTTATGTCAAAAGCTTATGGCACAATTTCTTTTTATACAGCTCACAGTTACACATTCATGGAACATCAGTAGCTACTTTAATCCATTTCTTCTGTTAACATCACTCTATCCTACATTAAAATACAAGCATAAGAAATGTTTCTTGCATATTTCACAGGGATGAAAGTGAAGAAGTGCAGTAATATTCAAGAATGTCAAGAATACACAATGAGCCAACTTTTTTTCTAGCATTTAACCCACTGCCTCTATCAATCTAACCTGCTTCCACAAGCCTTCCAAACTGATAGTATTTCAGTAACTACTGTAGGTGCTGTGTGTTGCCTGAAGGCACCTTTGCCATAACCATTCCAGGACAGAATACTCATTTTATTATTAACTTGTAGTTTGATTTGTGATTTCTTTTTTTTTTTTTTCTTCTTAGTTGTCTCAAAAAGGAAGAAAAACTCCCCCATGATGATCTGGTATTGTTCTCATCAAAATAACCACTTGATTGTACAGTAAGATGTGGATAAAGTTATCTTGCTATCTTGCTACGGAGCACTGTAAAAATTAGTAGCTCTTTCAGCAGTTTCACAGTTTAAGGCCAAATTCTGCTCTGTTAATTAGATTAATTCCTATGATAGCTCCACTGAGAGCGGAAGTTGCACGTAAAATAGATATCTATCTTTTGCAACCAACCATCACAGCTTGGGCTGGGAACCTTATAAATAAATTAATTTCAATCTAATACAAAATTATTGCTAAAAATAATATTTTTTTCAGGTTAAGGAAGACTTATTCTCTTTCAATCCTGTTAAAAATATAAGGTTTTGTACAGTTTATTACTCTATTTTTATCTACATTATCAACCTACAGCTTCTGTAAGGGGTTATAGTACAAAGTGGAAGCAATACCTCACTCCTTAAATGTAAAGTGCACATCTAAATCACCTAAATATAAGTCTTTCTAGTAAGTATACAGAATAATCTCTCATATGTCATGAAGTATTCTATATAAAGCAGCCTATAAAAAGGTTTTCAAACAAACTCTAGTAAAAAGAATCGAAAGAAAACCAATATATGATTGAGCTGAAAGAATAATTCAATCTCATATTCTTCCTGAATTCCACTAACCTGCTTATATAATAATGCTTCCTGCCAAAACTCCTGGAAAGTAGAAAGTGCTTTATTTTGGTTTTAAAATAGGTAAATTCTAAATAGTGAAGCACTAGTATCCCTTCTTCCTTTAAGCCTCCTCTAGTTTATCAGCATTGTAAAGAAGCCAGCCCCCTAACAATGCACGCATATTAAAAAAAATATTTGAATATAGTTTTAAAAATAAAATACCTTTAATTATTCAGAATTGAAGCAGGAGGTTGGTACTATGGTAGCTGAGGATGTCCACTGCACCTCTGAGGGACCTTTCTTAACCTTTCTCAAGATAATTTTTTTTTTTTGCTTTATGAGTGGTGATGTCGATTTGGCAATATCTCTCTTCTTAGTGCAGGAAGAAAATACAGTCACCTGAGACAATCCAGGCTCTCATTAGACTCTGTTTCCCTGTGCTCCCCCTTGTCGTCCCTACAGCCCATGCTTCTCTTTCCATTTCCAGGTGGGTGGCATGGAAGTCAGTTCTCTGCACAGGTGGCAACTACTGTCCCAAGAGGACATACAGGTACTTGGCAGTAGTTGATGTAAATTATTTTCCCTGGCAAGCACTGTTCGTACACCTGAACAGGTGTATCATGGAGAGGATACTGAAGGATGGGGAAAAGGAGCCAGGATGCCTTATGCTTCCTCCTTTCCTCTTCATGATGACTGTCAGCTCTTTGGCAGCTGTTTACTGGAGTATTCCTCCAGAGTCTGGTTCTCCTCCTCCCTTGTAATTGTTCTACTGTGATCTCCTAGTGCCAGTATTTTAGTGCTGAAGTGTAGGGCTGGCCTCTAGAGACCACCAAAAGGTGATCTGAATAGCCCAGAGTCTGCACCAAGCTCTATGAGGCTGCCATTTGGGCCTGGGCTGGAGAGACGGCCTCTGTGGGTCTGCAGAGCCCTGCTAGGGGAGGTGAGACCAGCCCGAGAAATGTTGGGGTTGGTTTTGTTTCTGATGGGTAGGAGTACCCCTGCTAGATAACACCTGTGTCAAGAATTATTTCCTTGGTGACTATTTTCCTGTCTCTCCACTGCCTCCTTCAGAGAACTGTAGCATTAATATACAGCAGCCTGACCAATACTGCAGGTTACCTTTCCTTTTTCTGGCATCTCCTTGATGCCACTCCCTGCTCCTTCATTATGCTTTTACAGAAGAATCATCTCCCACATGAACTGCTGATGGTAGCTGTTGGTTCCAGGTTTGTGGAGAGGGTTAGCATGCCTGTTGGTATTTCTGGACTTTTCCCCTAGTCAGTGGTGAATAGAAGGTATTTGTGCCTTGAAATTTTTTTATCATCTCAGGTGACATTTCTCTCTCTATCATGTCAATTTACACTAAATCATTTAGGAACAATCTAAATAATATTTAAGTTTAATTTCTGCTTTCTTTTGAAAATCACATTTAGTGGACTGTAGAGGTTTCTGTTACCTTGGTAATGTTAGGATTCCAGTCAAAACAAAACAAAACAAAACAAAGCCCAAACAAAAATAATAGTTCAGGAGAGATCTTGGTTTCATTTCATCAAAATTGAAAATGTGGACTTACCTGAGAGCAGGTGAATGCCATGCCAAATGCGATGTGCATTTGAAGACATCATAACTTAAACAATTCTTTTCTTACCCCCTCTGTTCGTAATACTTTTGATATTAATAGATTAATAAATAAAAAATAAAAAAAAAGCAACAACAACAAAAATTCCAGCAACACTATAGAACTTTCATAATGATATTTTAAACATAGTTAATTCTCTTTATTTTCAATGTACCCTGTTAGGAATCTGAGCACTGTATGTCAGTTTTCAGTATGGGAGTTGGGTGTGCTCAACTTCCCAGTGTAATTGCCTATGAAAGAGAAATATAAATACATATAGGAAGGGGCTGTATGTCCATTGGCCAGGTCTGACACCATCTTCCTCTTTCTCAACATCGTGCATGGCTGAAGAGATGTATCCAGACAGGCAACAGTAGGCACTAGGTCCAGTCATTAAACCTACATATATTATTTATTTTAAACAGATCATATATGTAACAATCCATTGAGGAGATCAGAAAAAAAAATAAAATTATGTATGATCTATTTTTCTCTTAGATTAGCATAGTTTAGTTAAGGAGAAATGTGTTACAAGGGTTCTTGCCCCTCACTAGGGCAATAGTGGAACGAAGGATTCTGTCCTAGATTAACAATTTACAGTCCTGATTCCCTGTTAAATCTTGCCAGGGTTGTCATCCAGTCTCTCTTTTACTACTTTTCAAGGTTTCCTCTCTGATTTCTCTGTTCGGGAGGACAGACCTTTTCTGCCTTACAGAGCAAAGAAGGACATTTCTGTCAAACTTGGTAGTATTTTGAAAACAGGACAGTTCTACATGTGTGAGAGCAACACACTATGGAATGGTTTGGATCCCAAAGGGGCAATGAGAACCAGGTATTCCTGTGTTACAAACTACAATACCTGGGAGGTATTCTGACATGGCCAATATGTTTTTTAGTGCACATCAGCTATTTTAGATGGAAAGAGAGAGATGGGCCTGAAAAATAATGTATTTTTTTACATTTGACTCTTCACCATGCATCCAGTGCTTCAAACAGGCCTTGAACAAGATTGTTGATTTTTTCTGACAGCAGCAGCAAGTTAACATCCCATGTTATCCAACTCATGATAACTTTGGGAGAGATTAATATACCCCGGGTTAAATGTCAGCCATTAGTTCACAATACTCACACAGAGGAGCATCTTCACAAGTGATCAGGCTTTTTTGGAATGTGCACATAAAAAAAAATATACAAAAACAAGACACGACCTCAGCAAATAATAATTGTGTAAAGGGAATTGAATTAATTTCAGACCATAAAGGAAGCACAATTCTGACAAAACAATACTGTGTCAATGATACAGGAGGATTATACAGCTTCTTTCTAACACAGCTGAACAAAATCTGAGCAGTACTGCTTTAGAATCTCTCCTAACTAACTCTTGGAGGAAAACAAGACCAAACCCGAGGTTGCTCGGCTGTAATCCTCAGTGCAGCATTGCTTTTCTTCCTTCCTTGCAGCGTGACTTTGACAGTGCACCAGCTGTCTGCCTCCAGCTCTGTTTACTTTTGTGCACACTTTCTGAGCAACAAAACAAAGAGCTAAAAAAAAAAAATACTTTGCAAAAAATATTTTTGCAAAATAATACTTTTGAGTATTATAATGAGAAAGCCTCAGCTACTGGATGTAAAGTGTATAGTAATCCTAAAAGTCAGGTTTCAATACCTTACCATGTTTTTGTTTTCCAGTAGACAAGATTGGCACAAGTAAACATTCTTGCCTGCAAGCTATGGCATGAACGTGATCTATTGTGTTACAACTCAAAGAAGCAGCTAATCTGATTTATTTAATCCTAACCAGGAAAAATATATCTAAGAGTTTTAATAATTGTTCTCCTAATTGTGCAATAAATGTAAAAGACCATTCCAGATCCTTTTTCATGGTTTAGGAAAGCTGCACCTCACAATTTTTCCAGGATTGTGAAGTGCTTCTTAACTGGTATCTCGTATCAATATATTTCAAAGGATGAGTCAGAAAAGTTGTTATATTCGTAGATCAGAATGCCTGTATTTATAAAGCATATAGGGGATGAATGTGCGTAAACACAGTTGTACTCATCCTCCAAATTTTTCAGTGAAGCATTTACCTATTTGCTGTTAGCTTTGGTCAAAGATCTGTTTGCACTGAATCAAAAAGAAGCACTGCAAAATTTTGATGCAGTTGGTCTATCTCAGAAGCTACATGAGTTTTACCAATTGAGAAAAGAAACCCTTCAAAAAGATAAAAAGGATTTTAAAATACTGTGAGTTTCAATTATCAAAGTGTAGGTTATTAAAAGAAAAAATCCCTTTCAGGAATCAATACTTTACAAATTTTAATCCATTTCCCATGTGATATTCAGACTGTTAGGCTGTCTGAGATAATTTCAACATACACCTTTCAGGGGAAGGGTAACATAAAGTACATTGAATAACTCGTATAACTTCAGTGTGTCAAATGTGCTCACTGCAGAACCACAGCTACTGTCTGTTCTTAAAACAGAAATCTCAAATCAGTAATTTGTCATTGTCTTGTAAAATTGCAATAAAGGTTATGAACATATTCTGTAGTACTGTGGGATTCACCTAAGGTATTCTGGATCAATTTTTAAAAATTAAAAGTACACCAGAATTTTAAAAAATTAAATTAATTAGGGAACATCAAAGAGTACTGTACAATTTTAACACTATGTAACAATATGTATAAATACTTGGCAGTAAAGCTGCAGCAAAGAGTGATTTACAATTAAAAAGATGTTAATACTTAGTTTGACATGGAAAGTTTGCAATAGCAGATGCATCTTCTCTGCGTGTTATCCTACCATTCCACTGGGACTGGGCACTGCAGGCCATGCAGGATCTTTTCTTTCCCCCTCTCAGTGCTTTTAACTCTCCCAATCACTCCTCAGTGAGCATTTCTAACAGAAAGCCTCCTACTGAACATGGCAGATAGATCTGTATGTGCTGAAAGCCTTAATCTTGTTAGTTATTGATGAATGTCCTCATGCCTGATGATTTTATAAATTACCCAGTAAAAAATATTGAAAATCAGAAAGGCTAATGGGAAACAAGCTCTGGATATTGTGTCTATCTTCTTAGCCCGGTCAATGAATACCTTTCTCATCTCATCAGGGGATTTTGGTGCAGCTTGAACAGGATTATTTGGCCCCTTCTGTGTCACTCCATCTTTTCCTTGCAGACATGGGCCCATTCCATATGCTGTGAAGCTAAATTGACTTTCCCTTACATCATCATCCTGTTAAAAAAAAAAAAACAAACAACAAAAAATTGCAAGATTTTTATTATTATTACTTACAGAAATCTTACCAGCTTCTAAATAGAAAGCACTGCACCATTACCTCAGTGACTTCTTGAATCCAGAGTTTATTTTAACTAGTTGAAATTTCAACCCTATCAATGTCTGGCAAAAATACTGCTGCAACTTTAACAAGCACAACTATTTGTTTATAGACTTGTGATCTATTTAGAGAAAAGAGAAATCTCAGTAAACTAGCAGTAATCAGGCACACAACCACTGATTTGGTTTAATCTTCCCTGTTTCCAGTAGGTTTCTGAAGTCTTCAGCTGGGCAAACCACCCTTAGTCTTTTAGAAAACAACCCTTAAATCTGTAGGTTTACAGCCCATCTGAACACAATGGGCTTGGGTGATAAAGACGCTCATCGAAACAAGCACTCATGATGCTCACATCAGTTGTACCAGTGAGAATGCTTCTTAATTGGGCATTGTATATTTAGCTAATCTTATCTGGATGCCTTATTTCTGCTGTTCCCTATGAATATATAGTATATAAAGTAAATGAAGGCTGAAGGCCAGATTTTTCTACTGATTTATTCTACCAACTCAGGAGAAAACTGGCAAAGACATTTTGAATTCAGGGAGCTATAAGGGAAAATGGGTTCTTAATGTTCTTAATCACATGGTGCAAAACCAAGAGTAGATGATCTCAAGCTAAATTTATTTTCATAGCGTGCACTTAATGAATCTGGCTTCATTCTGGAGACACATTTTGTACTTCTCTTTACCTGGGTATAGATGTATTTAAGTAATAAAGGAGGCACAAATGCAGGTAAATAAATTACATATAAACTGTGAAGCCAGCACCAAATTTGTTTCTGAAATATATTCCAGTGCATTCCTTCCCAATGCATGTGACTCAAGGATAGTTGTGTGATTTTGATGATATTCACAATTTTTAAAATACTGTTTTTAAATTAGAGTTTTTCTACTTTTCATGCCTAAATTAGCCTAGTTGCTTTGGTATTATAGACTTTTATCAAGTACAACAAAGTATTATGTATATGTTATTTCCTAATTATTTTGGAAGATACGTGGCATAAGTATTAAAAAAAGAACTGAGTAGCAGTCAATTTTGTTTTGCAAGAGAATATTTGGTATTTAGAAGCTCTTCTTAGCTTAAATGAAAATAAAAGTGTATAAAAAAAAATATTTACCAAAGTCAGTCAAATAATCAGTGTTTCAGTTCAGTAATTCTGAAGCATTTTTGGTTTATTTAAACCTCTTACTTTATACAAATGCAACTTCTCAATAAACACATCTTAAACCCAGACTTCCAGATGTTTGATTTTGAAAATGCCTGTGACATTTGGAAAATTTTAAAATGTTTTGGAATGAACAATTGATTATAAATGTTTTTAAAGTTTCTACTAAGTAATACTTGGAGAACCATTGTTAATTATTGTTTTCAAACATTCCAATGATGGTTACAATCAATAATTAGTTGAATTAGTTATCTACAAGAGAACACAGGTCCACTGCTTAGTTTGAAATGAGCTAGATGTCAATCAGTATGAGCTTCCAACAGAGCTGTAGTTATCACCCCATTGCTGTAGTTACCACCCAACAACAGTACTTTTTCATATATGTAATGTGAAGAAACTTATAGATTAATATAGTTCACTGAAACCATTATACTTCAAATCTGTATTATGATACTCCTAGGAAAACAAAAAAATTTAAGGAAAATTAACATGAAAGAAAAGGAGGAAAAATCTGACTTCAATATGGGATGAATAACAGAAATACAAAATGATAGGACCATTATTTGATGACGTGATAAACCAAATATATTATCAATACAGTTGTGTTGCTGTGGGAAATCCCATCTTTGCAGTAGTTGTAGTCCAGCAGAGTTGTAGCACTGTGTGTCATTTAACAGAATTTACACTAAACTTGCCATTTAAACAACTTCACACTTACAATTCAGGGTTTAAATCCTTTCGTGCTTCTACATAAAATAATGCTTATGATTGCACAGGCTCGAAAAGGCAATAAATTAATCTTTTGCTGAGTAGGAGATTTCAGCTGGGTTTGCTTTCAGGATGAGGCTGTATATGCTGACACCTCACCGTACCTGCTGTATGCTTACCTGAGCTGGCTGATCCCCCAGAAGAATTTTGGAGGCCATGCCTCTGCTTGTTTTTTGCTGCTTGCAGACATCCTGAATTTAGTCTGCAAACAGGATGCTTGGGAATGATCCCTGTTCTTGACTAAATGCTGTGAAGGTCCTTTTAGGAGTCTAGCAGCAGATTCCAGAGTCTGCAGGACTGTGTCACCACCAGGGCAAGGAGAGTGTCAGGCCAGACTACAGTGGTGGGGCTAATGGATATGCAGGAAAGGGCACCTTCTGGAACACTGTAACATCACTGGCACCATCAGACTTTTTTGGAATATCCAAAATGGGGCTTTTCAAGTTTTTTGGCATGTTCATGATGCAGAAGAATAAGGAATTTGGCCTAAGGAATTTGGCCTCAGGTTTCTAAGTGTGCTTGCTCAGAGCGGGAAAGGTGCAGTTACTGGTGTGATTGGCAGTAACTTGGGAGTGGGTTTTCAAAGTAATTTTGATTAAATGTCAGTGACACCCCACTCGTTTTATCAACTAACAGGGCTACAGTCCCTCTTTTTGACTAGAAAGATTTCTCATAATGCACATGTCTGAGTCCACAGCTGTTGAAATCACCTAGTAGAAGTGCATCGTACATCCCAGCTGGGAATCTAGACAGTGAATTTTCCAGGAAAAATCCTTCAATCCTGCGCTTGCTTTATTTATTTATTTATTTACTTACTTACTTATTTATTTAGTTACTTATTTATTTATTTATTTAATATAAGAAGGTGCACTTTTTTCCTTTTTTTTTTGGTCTTTTGTTAATTTGTTTAGTTAATCATCACTAAAGAAAAT
>JANHGL010001156.1:6515-59060 GCA_024611195.1 Ceyx melanurus
ATTATTCACAAAGCAGTTAAATGATAGATTAGCTAGTAAGGAAAAAGGAAATTAAGAGCCTGCCTAGTGGCAGCTATGGGCTCCTACATCTAATAGAATTTTATTGCTTTCCCTCCCATTCTTGTAACTTTTGCTTCTGCATTTTTTGGGTGTTTAGTATTCTCAAGTCCTGGGGAAAAACAAGAGTATTGAAAGGGTTTTTACCGAAATGCCCTTTTTAGGAAACACAGTTGGCTTGTACAATTAAGTGGTCCATTTGTCTGCCAGGATCTTTTTCTCAAATAATTTTTGAACTTACTGTCCAATTTCAGCCATATTTGATACAAAAATAAAAGTCCACGCACACAGGGTTCCTACATGTTGTTTGTTCTGGTCTGAGTGAGAACAGAACAAAATCTGCTCGGTGATTTTACTTTTCAGCTCAGGTCTTTTAACTAACTGCACTGTCTGAAGTTAGCAGCCTGTTTTCACAGTCTCTGTTTCTAGCAGTGATAACACCCCATATTTTGAGTTAGGATTTGTCTGCAGACCAAGGTCACTGCTGGATCTTGTGCACCATGCTGGGGGATGCAGAAAGTGAATGGCCACACCTGCAGGGAGGAGCAGTCAGGACAGGTGACCCTAAACTGACCAACAAGGTATTCCATCCCATATATGTCATATTCAATATAAAGCTGCAGAATCATGAGGGTTAAGCTCTTCTTCTTCAATAGCCAGTGTCTGAGGAGAACTCTGTCTGTTCTCCCTTTGATCCTGATCGGTGTGGTCCTGAATCCAGTACTAGAATCCAGCTCCTTAACACAGTTCTCCTCTGCTGCTGGGACTTTCCCAGTGCCTGCTCCACAGCATCAGTGGTGATGGTGATGTAATTACCATCAGGAGGGTCGGATTTGATACTGGTTTTGTATATATTTTTATATATTCAAATTTTATTATTATTATTTTCATTAAAGCTGTTCTAGTTTCCTTTTCTAATTGCTAAGTCTCTCTCCCTTATTCTATTTCCCTTTGTGGAGGGAGGAGGGTTAAAAGAGATCATCTATTCCAGGTCTAGCAGGCTGCAATGACCCTAAACCATGACATTATTAACAAGGAAGACTGGTCATTTTGTCTAGAGGAGGTGTTTCAAGTATCAGTCGTGTTGAGGAGACCACGATCTCAGCCCTACATCCATTCTGAAAAGTAGCAAACAGATGCTTAACCTTATCTCAGTCAGCCAAAATATTTGCTGTCTCCTTGTCCACCTAAGCAGATTAGAGGTTTGGGAGGTAGGTGAGATGGAAAGGACACATGGAACAAATAAGGATTTTATGTGCAAGGACGGGTGATGAAAGAAATTCTTCAAAAATCTATAGGAAACTGAAATTCATTAACTATTCTTTTTTACCATATTAATTGTCATAGAGGCAACAAGGTAAAAGAAATACTGAGGTCAGGTTTGAAAGAGTCATAACAGACCATCTTCTGGAAAGACTGGCTCCTGGAAAAACTGTTATGACCCACAGGTCTGAAGCCCAGCTTTTCCTCACTGAGAATGAAGTGAGTTGCACTGTGCTTGAGGATTGAACTCACTTCTCATGGTCTGGCATAGATTTAAGCCAGCTTTTATATACCCTGGGACATGGGCTAGAAAGTGCCTTGAAGATCAGTGCCATTGCTTTGAACTTGCCACAAAGGAATGAAAAGCCATACTTGGGAGCTGAGAATGTATTTGATTTTATAATATGTTGATTTTATAGCTGCATCACTTTAAAGTAGAGATGTAAGATGACAAGACTTGAAAAACATGTATCTTACTTGCTGCAATATCAGGCTGTAATTACCACTCTAGGATGATTTTTAATTCCTTGTGTCAAATAACCCAGTGTAATGAAATCAGATTACCCGATGCTAACTTGTTTTCTTTCCTGTCAATACAAGTTCTCTTTTCTTGAAATTTTATTTTATAAAGTTGCTATAGACAATCTTATTTTTAGGCATGACTCAGGTTTCATGATTTTTTTGGCTAGTTGTAGATACTTGGCTTATATTCATCATAAGACTGGCCCTAATCTTGCCTCAGTTGTCAAGTGCTCTTTCCTACATAGACAATTGGTAGCCAAGAACACTCGGGGTTACTTATCTAAAGCTAATATATGGTTGTTAAACATATCTGTTAGAACTAGCACTTGTTCCTACTTCTGGGGTGATTACTGGGCTGGTTGCTGTATCCTTATACTATGGCTGTTTCATTAAACTGAACAGGAATGGTCCACTGGCTCAAGCACTGGCAATTTATTAGCATGCCCTCTGTCATGTCTGAGGGTCAGTATTTTAGTGGTTAATACTTAGGGCTTAAAGTGTAGTATGCATGAGGAAAACCTAATGAGTGTGATGTGGTCATGAGTGTGTGCTGTCAAATGCAATGAAAATTCTGCAGAAAAATCCACAGGAGAATATATATAAATATCTTAGGGATTATTAAAGTATCTAAAATTTTAGTCATTTTCTTGTTACTTTGGTTTTCACTGCACATTTACAAATGTGTGAACTGAAGTTGCAGCATGAGCAGTGTATTTTTATATTTTGCTGACTGTTTCTCCAGAATACAGGACCACTGATCCATTTTTTTTCAGTGTACTAAAAGATCTGATCCTCTGGAGCAAGGATCTGTAGTTGTAAAGACTTCAAAGTGGAGGCTCAGAGCAAAGGTATCCTCTCCAGTAGGTTTGTGAGTGAAGGCTTACATACCTTTCTGCTGTTAGATATCACTAGTTTAGTCCTTCGAGTAAGAAATTAATTTATCCAAAAGGTATTGTTTGTAATTGTTACTCTCAGTCTGAAATAAGGTAAATTAAAATGTACTTCAATGGAAGCAGATCAGTAGCCTTCCATTGTGATAGGAAACAGTGAAATCTTTAAGATGAATTAGGAAATCCTGGTAGTATTTAGTGAATCTCTGAACATCATTACATTTGACATTAACCAGAAACAAACTTAATATGTATATTGACTGTATAGTATTAATGAGCACCTGGATGCAAATTTTCTGTAAAGGAATTATTGTGTGATGAAGCAATTAATGTTTAAGAGATAAAGCTATTGTAGAGGGGTAGATATATATATATATATGATCATAGTGTTCCTTCTTGTGGTTTTTTTACTAGTTATGAATAAAAAGTGTATATCTATAAATTGATTAGTTACATATAAAACATGAGTGTGTACACTTTCCTGTCTGTGTAGCAGACACTTTCTATTTGCTGACAGAAGAACATTAGGAAGCAGAGGTTGTATTCTGAGACACTAAACTCTTCTACCTCTCAGCAATTCCTCACATTTACTTGGGGTTTCATCATCTCTTCCTCAGTGACCTTCAGTTTTCCTGTCATTCTTTCAGATACAGTCAACTTTTTGAGCCCAAGATCTGAAATCACAGCCTAAACTGAAGCTACTGTTTTAAGTTCTGTAGACTCCTTTTGGATACTTTGATAACTGTGTGAACAGAGGTTATTAGCTCATTAGTGGCTTTGCTAAATGGAAAACCAAGAGAAGTTAGTGAGAATCCTAAACTCAAAGCAAAATTTTATCCTGGTTCTTAACTTCAGGAAGTGGCATTTCTTCATGATTTAAATTCTGTGTACTCACCAGTGTCTGTAGCTGTTCAACCTCTCAGTACAGAAAAACCCTAAAAGGGCTAAGTAAGAGCAGAAAAAAAAATAAAAAAGCCTGCTTCTCTTGCTCTGAAGACAGAATAGCAGACATTTTTGTTACTAGTAAGTTCTCTGACTGAAGAGAGAAAAAGTATTTCCTCCTTTCCAGAAAATGTGAAGAGACAGAAAAGATGCTTTTTTTGCTTCAGCTAGGCAGAGCTACCCTCTTTAGAATGCCACCAGCTTTCAGATAGTTAAGAATAGGTAATGAATATCTCACTGGGGGACTTACTGGTAACTTCACTGATCAATTCATCTTTCACCCTTACTTCCACACCATAGAATATGTAGCACAGCATTGATGTTTTCTTTTCAGATTAATCCAGGAGAGCACTTCAGCATATCTTAAAGTGTTTTGTTGAATGGACACAGTAGAAACTACAAAAATTTACGTTGACAAAGACCTACTTTCTTTTTCTTACACATCATAGCAACACAGTTTTCTGGGATGTTAAATTCAAGGACACGTAGAGTTATGTTCAGAAATAAATAGTCTCAATATTTTTGGTGGATTGTCTTTTTTTTGTTTGTTTTTTTCTGCTGTGAGTAAATCTTTATCTTTCTACTTTTTTTATGAGTAGTTTCATTCTCAGATGAAAGTAAAACAGAATTAAATCAAATATGTAACATCAATGTTCAATTGTGTCTTTCATCTAGCTGGTGGCATATTCTCATTACTATCTAAGCTGCTCTGAAGGTAAGAAGGGAGAAGTGTACTGGGTTCAGCTACTTAGTGAACTGCACACCATGTTACACACCACTCTGAAGAGCCTGATTCTGTCTTCCCACAGGCACTGGGGAGCTGCTATTTTGTCCCTCAAAGCTGTCCTTTGTCCACGGTGTGGCTCCCTCAGTCTCTCTTCACATGACATGTGTGCTTCAGCTCCAACCACATGGGTGGCCTTTGCTGAATGTACTCTGGTTTGTAAACTTGTTTCCTGCTCTGTGGAAGAGTGAGGCCAATCCAGATCCAGCATTTGAGATCTGGTCTCATGAGTACTGAGTAAAAGGTGTGCTCACTTTCCCACACTGACTTTATGTTCTGTAAAATAACTTGGTAGGGGGTAATTGTCATTAACACACACTGAAAAAAAAAGCCTATCAATGAAGCTTTTAATGGATACTGCATTTTAAGATGTGTCCAATTTGGAAAAGGTCTTCAGTAGATCATATTGCCATATAGAACATATTAGAATCGTAAGAGTAAAACCCATGTAAGAGTTATTTTGTCAATATTGATGCTTTGAGTAGATCTACAATGTAATTACACATTGTTACACTCCTTTATCCTCCTTGAATCATCCCATGAGTGAGTATGTGTACATATAGAGGAGGGAAGTTAACACATGAATGTCTTTCTGGGTATATGCAGTGAGCTACTGGCTAATTTTGGTGCTGTCCTGATAACCACTCCCAACTTCTATTAGATGCTGAGTGTTCTTACTTTTAAATTACCTATCCTTAGGGGTTTGGATGTCCTTTTCATGAGTGGAAATGTCTTTGGATTTTCCTTTCTCATGAATTAACTTCACTTTAATTTGTCCAACTGTTTGTTTAGGTTTTTTTTTTTTGAGCCATCTGCTACCTTTATTTTTTTTTAATTGAAATCCAATACTTGTGCTTTTAATTAAAAACTGAAACACCTAGACAGAAAACACCCTTCATGTATATTTTGAGCATATGCTGTTTAAAAAAGCCCCTGGGATTTTGTGTGAACTTAATATTGTACATAGTCAGGGTTTTGCCTGTGTAATTTTTTGAATCACCTTTAACAAAGCTTTCTATAAAGCATGATATCTCTGCTTCATAAAAACTATCAATTTTTAGTTTTTTAGTGGTATGGGCTCTTTCACTTTTGGTTCAAATATTCTACAATTCACCTGCAAAAAAAAAAAAATAAATGTACATAGAGTACTAGATAACTTTATTATGTATTACATACAGGCAAGAGGTTGGTGATACTCCCTTTCTGAACATCACTCTCATTAATGGAAACATAATTCTTTAAAAGAACCTGAACTTGTAACAGCACCTTATGTTTCTTTCATGAGGACTTTAATGCAGTACTGCAAACATGAGAATGAGAAAAGCCAGGTAGGTAGGTGCAAGGTAGGCTTGGAGAATTCCTTTAAGTGGGAGGCATGTGTTGACAGCACAAAGGGATGTGTAGATTTCCTTTTTTGGTAGGTCAGACAGGCTGACAAGAAGAGTGTTATTTTTTAATAAGTTTTGACATGACTCTTAAGTATAGCAAAAAGATGTTTTTACTGTGGGATGCCTAATTTTAATGGAAAAACTATATTCATGACAGAAGTTTTGTATTAGGTGTCAAGTACTTTGAAGTAAAATATAATTAACATCATTTTATTGGAATGGTAAAAATAAAGCAGATTTTAAAACCTAAGAGCTACTCACTCAGCTATTCCATTTTATGCTAAATCAGTGGAGGAAGAAGAACCTAATCTCCTCAGAAAAATCATAAACAGGCTGACAGTATTTCCAGAATTTTACAGCTTCGAGTCTGGAGAGCACTGAGATCCATTTTCATAGGGAAGAATATATCTGAAAATTTGCTATAAATTACTTCAGTCTTACACTTTTCTAGTAGTGACCTCTTTTGTGTGACTGTGAAATGCATGTTCTGTTCCAGTTAAGAGGGATAAGATCCATGTGTATGATACAGATGCAAGTGCTAGTCGGCTACTGATGAAAGGTGAGAATGAAGCATGCTTGGGGATTGACAGGTACTGTAGGAGGTAATTGAAAAGCTCTCTTGTCTCCCTGCTTTAATTCAGTTAGCTCAAAGCAAAAGTGAATGGAAAATGTGTGAATTTTCTTCTTAAGTAAAGCTTTCTCTTCTCTTTAGCCTAAGATCAGTGTTATTGAAAATGTACCATAACTTGTGTTTGTCTGGAAGAATTCTGTTGATTATGGGTCGTCTTTTTCCATTGTTCCCCAAATCCTATACTGATTCTGTCTTCCAGAAAACACAAAATGTGTAATGGCTCCTTTCATAAAATAAACATGTAGCTTTAAAAGCTGAAGGTATTTGTTATTTTCATAGTGTACATGCCATGTGACAAACATGAGTTGGTCAGCAGGGGACAAATGATAACTAATGCAGCTTGCTGCATGTCTGTGCTATGAACCAAGCAGTGAATTCCTTCACAGCAGCACCCTACTCCTGATCTGCAGTGGTCCTAGTAATGAAGTGACAGAGTGTACAGAATAGAGTGAACACATACAAAATTCAATGGAGTTTGTCTTGATTCAGTAATTATTGTATCACAGATGATTTCTGAGAAATTTTTTCAAGCCAGACTAACTTGAAAGTAACGATGCTCTTGGTACACCATTTTTTTTTCAATAACTTTGATGGTCTTTGGACAGGGTCTGAAGAGTCTGTACCATATGCTTCTCTGTGCTCCCAAGGTTGAGCAGAGTCCTGTTGCCACTTTTTGCATTCTCAAAGGCCTTGCAAGTGTCCATTTAGATTTCTAAACTTCCAGTGTCTCGGAGAACAGTTTCTTGGCCCCAAGCTTTACAGGTAGACTTGACATTGTTTGGTTTAGCTGGAAGGGGTATTTTTACTGTGAAGAATCACGTTGGGCATTGATAGCAGGGCAAACAGTTGTACCTTTCTTGGTAGGGTGTTCAACCAGACCCAGCGTCTGGTAGCACTATGGGGTTGGCTCCTCATCTCATGCTGTTACTGGGAGGAATCGTGGCGTCTCTGCCACTGGTGCTTACTCCCCTGGGAATAAGATGGGCTTTGATGTTCGGAGCTTAGGGTTCGTCCTTCTCTGCCATCCCTCCTCCTTGAGTGCTCCCACTCTACTTGGTGCCTGGCAGGGCTGCGGGAGCTGTGCCGGGATTGGCTCCTTGACTCGTGCCTTTCCCTGGATGAAGCATGGCCTTCCCTGCTGCGGTGCCTGCTCCTCCGGGAATAATCAGGCATTTGCAGTTCAGGGGTCACAGTTCGTCTGTCTCGGTCATTCCTCCTCCATGGGTACCCCAGCCCTGGTTGGTGCCTGGCAGGGCTGCGGTACCTGTGTGGGGATCGGCTCCTTGTGTGGTGCCTTTCCTGGGAAGAATGGTGGCCTCTCCTCTGCTGGCCCTCGCTCCTATGGGAATAAGTAGGACTGTGCTGTTCGGGGCTTGAATCTGGTCCCTCTCTGCTGTCCCTCCTCCTTGCGTGCCTCGACTCTTGTTGGTGCCTGGTAGGGCTGCGGGACCTATGCTGGGATTGGCTCGTCACGTGCCTTTCCCGTGAGGAATCACGGTGTCTGTGCTGCCGGTGCTCGCTCCTCTCCATGGAGACCACAACCTCCAGTTCATGCCTCGAAGCTCGGCCCTGGTCATGAGCAGCATTATGAACAGTGTCCTGTGCCCTTCTCTGCTGATGACTCCTGCTGCTGAAGGTGGTGTAGTCCCGAGAGTAGTGACCCCTGCTGTGGACATCGTGGTGCTCCCTCGAGGACCCACCTTGGGTCCTCTCTTGGGCCCTGGTGCGGTCACTGCCATGGGCACTGCTGGGAGCTCTGCGGTGCCGATCTCTAGAAGACCGATGTCGCCTCCTTTCCCTGTTGTGGAACCAAGACCTCCTTTGAGCCTGTCTGCACCGCATGAGGCGGTACACCTCATGGGTACTGTCTGCCACTTTGCGACAGATGTAGGAGAATGGCTGCAGGCAAATCGGGCACGTGGCTCGTACGCAGGACCAGTCCAGTATGCAGGGGAAGCAGAACTTGTGCCTGCAGCAGTTAATACTGGCTTCATCGTTGATGGTGTCAATGCAGATTGGGCAACATAGGACCTCAGAATCATCCAGTGTCACCTGGCTGGTGCTGCCATCAGGGGCAGAGGTGCCATCTGCTGCCAAGTCCTCCTCCAGTGCCATCTCACGCTGCTGTCAGAAAAACAAGATAGAAAGGTGATGACTTGCCTTGGAGATACAACCAGCAGGAACCAGCGAGGCTGTGGAAGTTGAGCGCTGAAGAATCGCCCGCTCTGCGTCTGAGAGCTCTGTCTGTGCTGCCACAAAGGGCAGGGAAGAGTCCTGCGGCTGCCGAGTAACACCAGGGGTGTCTTTGCATGTTCCTGCTCTCAGGACAGGGTGGTGACTGATCTCTGACGTGCAGGCAGGAATGGGGAAGGCAGGAAAGCAGTTCCCAGCCTCTCAGCCAAAGCGGCCTAAGCCTGGGGGTTGCGGAAGGTCCAGGAGCAGTGCCGTGGACCCCGTCCTGGGATCACTGTCCCTAGCAGACCTCTGTGCCCACAGAACTGAGCTCGTGGGATAGGGGTCCTTTGTCCCCTTACCTCCAGATGTCTGTCTCTGAAGGACAAGGACATCACTGTGATCCTTCAGGGCTGTCCCACACTTATAAGGGCTGCTCTCACATATGTCACAGTAACATCACAATGGAACTACAGTGACATTACAAGGAGCCCCTGCATTTTTGGGGACCACACCCAGACAAGACAAGCCACAGTGTTGGGAACAAAACTTTCCCAGATAGCTCATCTCGCAAGACAAGCAGAATCCTGTTGGATTCTCATGGTCGAGCAGAATCCTGTTGCTGTATTTTCCATATAAATTTTGGTGTCAGTTTCCACTGTTCCTAGTCAGCACCACATTCTGGTTTATAAACAAACCATCTCAAGGTATTTCTTACTCCTCAACTGACTTTGCAGGTCGAGGGTGGTGATCCTGCCCCTCTGCTCAGCCCTGGTGAGGCCATGCCTGGAGTACTATGTCCAGTGCCGGGCTCCCTGGCACAAGAGAGATTTGGACATAGTGGAGAGAGTTCAACAAAGGTCCACAAGGGTGAAGAGGGACTGAAGCATCTCTCCTGTGAGGAAGGGCTGAGAGCTGCCTCCAGGCTGTTCAGCCTAGAGACAGTGCGTCTAGGGATCCTTTTCAAGGTACATCAATACCTGAAAGGGAGGGCACAAAGAAGAGCACAGCCTGGGACAAGAGCATCAGCATGAGCAGTGTTTTGTGCTCTTCTCTTGTGTCCCCAAGATTGAGCAGAGTCCTGTTGCCACTTTTTGCATTCTCAAAGGCCTTGCAAGTGTTCCTTCATAGATTTCCAAAGTTCCAGTATCTCAGAGAACAGTTCCTTGGCCCCAAGCTTTACAGGTAGACTTGACATTATGTTTGGCTTAACTGGAAGGAGTATTTTTGCTGTGAATAATTATTACGTTGTGTGTTGGTAGCAGGGCAATCAGTTGTGCAGTTTGTAAGCTTGTGTGTGCTGATGCTTCCTTATTCTGAATGGCAGCTGTCTTTCTTGTGCAAGTGTAGTTTATTTCTTATTTTGTACAGTAGAAACCTAGTAACAGAAGTTTTGTCTGTTTCTTAGTAGTCATACTGGACTTTAGTCTTTGCAATTAAAATCCAACTTAATACTAGCAAGTCACATTTTTACTCAATAGCATCAGGCTGTGAGTATGTGATGCTTTTTAATAGACTGATGGATGGAATTGTAAGCTTTGTATCTTCTTTTTTTTTTTTTTTTTCCTCTAAGACAGTTTGTCTTCAGTGCTTTCTGAGGAAGAATTAGTTGAGGGATACTACCTGTGGACTGTAACCTCTGCCCCTCAGCATTGTTGAAAGACAAGGTTTTTTTCAACACCAACATTACATGTCTCTTGAGTGTGACCAGTACAGCTTTTCATTGCACAGTCTGTATTAGGATGTGTAACTTCAAAGTTTTAAGGATAACAAATGTAATGTTGATGATTTCTCTTTTACTGTTTTTCAGAAATTGAAAAATTTCAGGGTTCTGATGGCAAGAAAGAAGATGAAGAAAAGAAATATCTGGATGTTATCAGCAACAAAAACATAAAGCTGTCAGAAAGAGTTCTGATTCCTGTCAAACAATATCCAAAGGTACTGTAAACGTCTTACACTTGTTTATTCTTTCTTAGCAAAACAATGAAAAATTCATACACTTAACCACTTCTCATTGATTCTTAGCTTACAGCCTTCACAATACTCAAAAAACAAACAAATGACTAGAAACTAAGGTCCTATTTGAATTTACCTGTTATAAGTTATTATATCTTCTGACTTCTGTCTCAGGGTCTTGCAGAAAAGCTGTTGAAGTGAATTAGATTATTTTATTTTTTTTTAATTCAGGTAGGATTTTTAGCTGGTCCTTAGGCAAATTGTTGAGGTTTTATCTTTTAGCTGCTTTTTTTCACATGTACCATTCTGTTATAAAATAAAAGACCAGGTTTTTTTTAAAAATAAACCTAGCAGATTTAATAAAAAGTGTTTAACTCTGAATAGTCAACTTCAGTTTGTTGCAGCTTCTTCATGTAGGAGTTGGGGCATTTTCTCTGGCATAATAAGTTTTAAAAAATAAAATAGCAGGATTTCTGCAAGCTCTTACTTTGACAATGTCTATTACTGTTTATAAAATTCAAATGGCTTTCCAATACATACTCCTTTTCATACTATGCTTTGTTCTCATTGCTACATACTGTGATTAAGCCACCATTTTTTTTCTTGCCAAAGAGCCCCAAATTCAGCTGCTTGAAGTTTTGTTTGCTTTTTTTATTTTACATGTAACATGAGCATGTTGATATGAGTACAATGTTGTATTTTACATAAACAGTTGTTCTAATTGTATTCAAACTTAAATGACAAACATCTTCATTTATATCTAGAGTATCTTTTTCTTTCTGATTTATTATCACATGGTGTTTGGTTCACCATTAGCATTGATTACACTCTCAGTTTTTTCTTTATACTTTCATCAGTAAGAGCAATAAATTACAGTGGATAAAAAAGCCTATCAAACAAAATGAAAGGTGTGAAAAAAATGAGATTCAATTATTTCAACTGACATTTACCTCCTGACTAGTGAATACAAAACAAAGATAACGTAGTCATCCAAATGGTAAAGATCATAGAAATGCACACAGTGCTGTAAGAAATTGCTTTCTTGCATAACCTGAGGTGCTTTTACTAGATTTGTGATATTTGTGTACATGCTACAGGTGACCTGAAGTTCTTAATAAGAATGCAATAGTAGTGTAACTTTATAATGGCAGTATGATAATTTTTCAGAATACTATTTGATGAAGATAACTAGAATGAAAGGCAAACTATTTTAAAGACAATTTCAATGATCTATCCAACAGTGCCTGAATATGATTAAATTGACCTTCTTTTACTTTAATGAGCTTGTTATATTAATGAGCTGTGAAGTATATAAAGCATTTCTGCATGTTTTGAGGAATGAAACAGGGAAAAAAAAAAGTGTGTTGGGGGACTCCACTAATTACAGCTCTCCAGCTGGACTTTGAACCATTGACAACCACTCTTTGGACTTTATTGTCCAACCAGTTTTTACTATATGCTCTTCTATCCAATGCTTCCTGAGCTTCTTCACAAGAATGTATAGGCAGGACTACAACTGAGTTGTAGTCAACCTATGAGATCAATAGTTACTAAGGAAAAAGGCTACACAAGATGCATTGTCCTGTGCCTTAATTCCCTATCAAAGACTTAGAAAGCACATGGCCTGAAAAACTGTGGGTCATTTATCTCTGCACACAGGGCATGGAGAAAGCCTAGCCCAAATACAGTGACAGGGGCAGACAAGCAGCCTTCTCCAGAGCCAGTGAGACACAAGAAGTATGAACATGAGACTGTCTGCTCCATCTAGTTTAGGGACAGCATTTCCTCCCTTCTCAGTGTTGTCATTTGAATATTTTTATTTTTTTTTTTTGTAACTCCATTGCAACTTGCCATGGATTTTGGTGGCTTCTTCCCTATTTCTTAAGCTTCCCACATATAATCACAGATCTTTAAAACATAATTATGTATGGCTATATAGAGGAGTATGGTGATGAAAGGAATGTAGATTCAAAACACTCTCTTACTTGCTGACTTGCAGCTATTTAGCCTAGATGGTGTTTGACCTCAGCATACTTCTTTTCTGTTTTGTTTTTACACACACTGAGCAAACAAAATCACCAAGTGATGCTTTCATTTGATGAGTGTGCAAAGGATGTGTGTAAATTTTGAAGAATTCTGTTTCATAGATCTGTCTTTCAGGGGGTTATTAGAACATACATTTTAGTGTAGTTTATTAAAGTTTATTAGGTGATCCTGCATTTGGCAGGGGGTTTGGACTCAGTAATCCTCTAGAGGTCCTTTCCAACCCCTAACATTCTATGATTCTATGATTGATAGGATTATGATTAATCCTGTCATCTAGGTAAGGAGTAAGTAGCACTGAGGTAAATACTATCACATATGAATTATTTTACTGCAGGAAGTGTACACCATGGCATACGTAGCATGATTGCACACCATTCACTCACTAATCACTGCCATGCTGATAGACCATCTACTGTGATGAAACTGTTTGTCAACTCAGCAAAAGAGAATTAAATCTTCTTCAGCTTGTTATTTTTAACTGAGGAAAATTCACTGGAGTAATGCTTAATGAAATATTAAAAGAAAAATTATAGAGGGTATAGAGAATCATTCAATAATGATAATAGTAATGACTGGGTTTGTAGAAGTTAAAGAAATTTAGTTTTAGTTTTGAATAAGCTGTCTGTCATTTATTGAGAAACAAACTGGTGGGTAGCAGAGAACCAGAAAAAAAAATCCTTCTGAAAGAGAACAAATTGTTACTGCTCTTACAAGGAAGGAATTTTATCTGTCTGTTTGGTTTTGTATCTATCTCTGGCAGGGGCTGCCCAGGGAGGTTGTGGAGTCTCCTTCTCTGGAGACATTCCAGACCTGCCTGGATCTGTTCCTGGATGACTTAGTCTGGGTGATCCTGCTCTGGCAGGGGGGTTAGACTAGATGATCTTTCTAGGTCCCTTCCAACCCCTAACATTCTGATTGTTTTTTATTGTTTGGGGTTTTTTTTCTGATATATTGGAAATGTTTTTTCAGATTGGGTGACAGATTTCTATTTTAGGCTACCCCTTATCTCACTTTAAATACTGATTTTCTCATCATGTGAAAGTGGAAGAAATAGAATTTTTTTGTGTAAGATAAACTTCAGCTCATTTACTTAGGGAGGTACTAGGCACTATAAAGGCATAGATTTATATATAAATATAAAAGTGGATGTAATATAAAACCACATTTTATGTCATGTCCCAGCATGATGCAAGACACTGCTTTTTTTTTTTTTTCTAGTTTTCAGACTGGAAAGTTACATTCTCAAGCATTTGCAGTGAATTTGTCATGTTACCTATAATAATTGACATACTTAAATTGATAGGTTATTTTCAGATTTCCAGGGTATATAAGTACATCTCTAGATACCAGAAAGCACACCAATTTTTTGCTAGATGAATGTGTCCATGTATGAAATTTATAACAATGATGTATGATTACTGTATTGTCCAAAGTCCATTTGACATGTAGTGTTCATAAAACTGTCTTTTTACTCAATAGTATTAAGGTTTTTTTTCATAGGAACCTCACTTCTTTTCTAGAAGTCCTTAATGTTGTGTCTTAGTGTGAAGATACTGAAAGTGATTAGTACATAAGGCAACTCTTGTTTCCAAACTTTACCAAATACACATTTTAAGATTCAGGTATATAAATCACATTTTGGATGGGTTTTGTCTTACTGCCTTGTCTTACTTTAGTCAAAAATTGCTCATGATTTACAGACAAGGGAATTATAATATTTCAAACTGAATTTTAAGCCATTTATAGGAAAATGTGATTAATGAAGCTGTTAACAGGCATGCTGTTCACTCCCATAAGAGCAGCTAACTCAAATAGAATAGCTATAAACCTCTGAAACAAGGGGTTCATAATGTAAGCACTGACACTAACTAATTCTAGAGGCATGAGTGGTGCCACTGTAATTAGCTTAGCTCTAGTACAGATCATATTTTAGTATTCTTCAGCCCATACAATAAGAAATGGTTTATTTCTTTCAGACATAATTACATTTGTCACATTTTTGGGATTGCAAAAATCATACTAGCATAAAAAGGCAAGACAACTGTCAGAGCACTTAACATTGTGTTGTTCATAATATCATTAGAGGGATGAGATGATAGAGGAAAAAAGTGGAAAACAGAGCTTTCTGCCTCTCAGCTATTTTCTCTCTCTTCTGCCTCTTGTTTTTTGAAGTATTCTTTTCAGAAGAGAATAATGGGAACAAAAAACTTGTTCTCTGTAGTTATACCTGAACAATGAGATATAGGGAAGAGGATATCTCTGGAAATCTACTCATGATTATTACCTCAGTGTAGAGAGAAAAATTTGATTTTTTATTTTTTTTCCCCAGGGGCTGCCTACCAGAACACAGAATGTCTCTGCAGGGGTGCTTTTTGGTAGGCTTAGGCTCACACTCATAGCCCAAGTGCATAGAGTCATTTGTAACTGCAGGGGCAGAGATAGGTGCACATCAGTGCTCCATAATGCTGAATTTGTCTGCTTAGTGAACAAGTTGACTCAATCTGCTCTAAGAGTGAGTGTGCCAAGATTTTATTCATGTAAGGGATGTGTAGGCTAGGAAAGGAATGATGGGGCATTCAATATGTCCATCTCCTGGCAATACAAACTACTTACTTACATGCTTGTATCCAGGTTTGATTCTCCAAATACAAGAAAGACACAGAGAAGCTGCAGTGGCTTCAGTGCAGGGCTGCCAAGATCATCAGGGACTGGAGCACTTGCCCTGTGTGGAGAGGCTGAGGGAGCTGGGATGAACAAGTCAGGAGGAAAGTTGGCTCCAGGGTACATCTGCAGGGAGGTTGCTGAGGAGACCCTTCCAATGGTGCATGGTGGGGGCTAAGAGACAGCAGGAATAGCTTGAAAGAAGAAATGTGCACAAAAGGAAAAATTCATCAGCATAAGGGCAGGGAGGCCACAGAGCAGATTACCCAGAGAGGTTGTACAGGTAGAAGACATTAAAATAATACTTGACTGCAGCCCATTAAAACATACCAACTATTTAAAAAATAGATTGTTGGAGGTGTTTGGTAGTCTTTCCAGTTTTGGGGTTTTTTTGTTGGTTTGGGTTTGTTTGCTTGTTTGTTTGTTTTGTTTTTCCCTCCAGTAATTTAGTTGCAGTAGCTCAGAGTTCAATAAGGATTTGTTAGCTGCAGAGCTCCAGATTTCTCAATAGGGTGAGTAGCTCAGGTCATCTTCAGTGCTTTTGTATTGTCATTGTTAGCAATAAGCAGTGAATTTAAAGGTCATACAGGTACAGTATGACCAAAAGTGCCCACAGCTGTTGTATACTTAGAAATACACTTTAATTCTGTCCAGAATAACTAGAGTTTTGTCTATACAGAAGCCCAGCATATGATCCAAAGAAATAATGAAAAACAAATAATCTTTGTTTTCTCCCACTATCAAGAAGTAGCATTCAGAATAAAGAGAGGAACTAATAGAAGTTATACCAGTATAAGAAGAGCTTTATTATATAAGCAGTTGCTTAGCTTGGTTACTGTCATGCAACAGCTGGCAAGAGAAAGCTGCCAAACAAATCACTTCTCATAGCAGATTTTCAGGGCAACGAAGAAGCAAGACTATTTTTAAATAATATATGACTCTTTTATTTGCATTTCTGATGTATTAGGAGTACTGTAATCTCAAAATGCCTATTTAGTCAGTCAAGAAAATTAATGCTAATAATATGAGGCATCTATGCTTGTGAGCTTCCTACTGCAAATGACATCATAAGGGATGAATTAAGTGGTACACGGAGGAAGATAGTTATGTTCTGAGGAAGGAGATTCAGAAGTCATTTTTGAGATAACAGTTTGACTTTGAATTTGTCACTGAACAAAGTGATCAATCATTAAGATACTTTAGAAACTAAGAGAGTCTGGGAATGCATTGCCCTTTCATGCTTGTCAAGTTTGGCTAAAGGTAATACTGGAACAAAAGTGGGACAAGTTCCTTCACTCGAGTCAAAGAGGGAAGGAAAAGGAGAGAAGGGATCCTCCTAGAAAGGTTTCTATCTCAGATATATTCTCTGCATCCCCCCAAAAGCCATATCTGCAGACTGTATGATGTACAATTTCAGAGGGATGCACTCAGAAAAAAACCCAGGTTTTTGTTTGTTTTACTGAGTGCACATATGTTGACTGTAGATGATTTGGGTTAAAATGCTACCTCATCCTTGTCAGTCTAGAAAATTACTTAGAGAGAAAAAAAAATAGGCTCTTCCAGGGTGATTAATCCTGAATGTTAATGTGTAAATAGCTTTCTTAAAAGCACTGTTTTGGTTTTGTGTTTTTGTGGGGTTTTTTTGTCTTTTTTTTTTTTTTTGCCAGAATGCAGACAACTTCAGTGCTAAAGTTAGTGAAATGAAACCACCTTAAAAAGATTGTTATTGTACTCTTGGAAGTACCACTTAAATATTTAACCTGATCAAAACCAGTGAAAGGCATTGGAAAAGACTCTCCAGTTCAGTTGTTTCTCTGAAGGTGTTCTTGTAAAGATTTTATCTCTCTTGTTCCATGTTATCTTCTTACATATTCGAAACAGGGTTTTGATCTCTGGTATTTGCACATCTTCTGAAGGTAACAAACACCTCATAAGGCCTCTATATAATGTTGAAGTTACTATGGACTAATACCAAAACCCAAATGCATGAAGCATGTAAATGTGTGCACCCACAGAAAACTTTCAACACGAGCAATTCACATGGCATTCCAACTGACAAAATACAGCTAATTTTACTACCATGAGTCTGAGAAGAATTTGTGTTGCATAGATATATTATACAAAGGCTGCACAACCTAACAGATAATAATAATAATAATAATAATAATAATAAAAAAAGGCTTATTTATGTCTAGTGCTGTCCTGTACCAAACAAAGAAAAAAAATCAGCTGTTATGGGAAATATTCTTTAGTATTCTGACAGTAGTGACTTGGATATTACTAAGGGTCAAGATGCAGTTTCAGGCAATTTTGGAGTGTTTCTCCCCAGTGTTCTGGTTTAACTGCTATCTGTGTGATGCTGTTGTAAAGGTGCTGTACAGTCAGATGTATAAACCGAGAATATATATAACATACTTCAGGAAGTTATTTAGAGAACCTGCTGCTTCACCTTATTGTTAGTGTTCTTCAGTTTTGAAGTACTAGGTTTTGAAATCCTCTGAGCAATGGGAGCAAGATTTTCCTCTATCCAGCTGACCATAATCAGATGTCCTGCACTCATCACTGGTCTTATAGCAAGGAGTTGATTACATCTGGAACAATTTGTGTTTTGACTAGCATTTGTCAGAATAACCTACAGGAAGTTTTTATTTTTTCCCCCTCTCATTTATCACATTGTTACATTGAAAATACATTCTGCTTAAGGACAAGAAACACTAACACTGTAGGTGTCTATTTCTAAGTGAAGACTGCATTTGTGTCATACAGTGAAGAAACATCAAGTCACTGAGGAGACCTTTATCATAACAAAGATGTTTGGGTTTTGGGATGGGAGTGAGTTTGCTGAAAATGAAATCTCTCTGGAAAGAGATAGTAGTCTGAAGTGACATTAAAAATAAATAGTTGTGTATTGGTACAACAGCTTGAGATTAATGGTTTATTAGGAATATGATGCTGACATTGCAAAGACTTGCATATATTGTAGATTTTTACATGCTCTGTTTATTTTTTACTGAACACAGTGGGAGTATTCTTAAGCTACATAAAAATAAATTATGGTGGTTTTTTCTCAAATAAAGACTTATAGCAAGGAAAGTAAAAAAAAAGAAACAAAAAAACAACAAACTCTAACAAAAAAAAAAAATAAAAAAATTGGTGGCATTAGAAAGTCTGCTGTGCTTGAAAATTTATTTCCTAAAATCATACACATTAAATTACATCTCAAGCTCCTCATGAACATACTCTCTTCAGACATTCAATTAAGCCTGGAAATAAATAAATAAATAAAACCCCAACAACAAAACTGTAGTAGCCAGGCTTTTATTCTCCTACCTTAATGTCCTAATTTTAGTTAGAATGGAAATAATTCTGTTCAGTGATTTTACTTTTCAGTTCAGTCTCTTTTAACTTGCTGCACTTTCAGAAGTTAATGCACATATCTGCAGAAGTGATGTTTACAGTTACTACCAAGGATTGGTGTGCAGAGAGGCTCTTATTTACACTTGCTTCTGTGCAGATCAAGCTCACTGCTAAATCTTGTGTACCACATTGTGAAGGGGGGGAGTGGGATGCAGAAAGGAAGAGCTCACAGCTGTGGGGAGGAGCAGACAGGACAGGTGACCAACAAAGTGTTCCATCCCATATACATCATATTCAGTATAAAGCTGAGGGATCACAAGGATCCACCTCTTTTCAATGGCCAGTGTGTGAGGAGGACTGTCCATTCTGCCTTTGATCTCACTGCATGCACTTCTGAATCCAGTTCTAGAATTTAGCTCCTGAATCTGGTTTCTGCCTGCCACAAATTCCAATCTGGGACTGCCCCAGTGCCTGCTCCACAGCATGAGTGGCAATGATGATCTCATTGGCATGCCAGGTATAGGATTCAATATTGGTTTTGTATCTATTTAAATACTATTATTTTCACTAAAACTTTCAGTTTTCCATTCCATAAGTCTCTCTGCCTTATTTCCTTTGTCTTCTGCTTTGGGAAGGGAGATGAGTTAACTGAGAGCATCTGTCTTCTGTATAGTAGCTGGCCTAGCCCTAACCCTTGCACTCAAGTAACTTGAAATCTATTGAAAAATACAGTCTCTAACATGAATAAGTAAATTACAAGTATTTTTCTTCTTCAGTTAGTGTTCTGCTTCTAATTTGCTAAATACTTTCCTCTCTCATACTTTTATAGCTAGATAAAAAGAAAGAAAATAGAGGTTATTTCAGTCTGATACTATAGCTGTATATAACAGGCTTTTCAGAAATAACAAATATTCCTTTCAGGGCTTGAGTGGTGAAAATATATAGGATTTGATTCGCTAATGTACAACTTCACTTTTTCTTCACTTTCACATTACTTGAATTATGGCCCCTGGAGATGATTAATTATTCAGGAAATGAGCTAAGATAAAGTTGGAGGTTTATCAGTCAGCGCAATGGTTTTTAATGAAAACCAGCAACTATAGGACTCGGGAGATGTTGTAATAAAACTATTAACTGTCCCTTTTGATTTTTAGGCAATTTTCAATTAAAATGATTATGTAACACTCCCTATTACTCTGTTATGTAACTTGCAGTCAGAATGGTACTCTGTTTTGGCAGGGTGCTGCTCATGAACACATTCTAAATATTTTTTCTAGATGAAAGGAGGAATATTCTCTAAAATTTACAGAATAGTAGCAATAGTACTTCTAACAATTACTTCTAAGTTTGCAGTAAGTCTTAAAGAAAGTGTAGTCATCTTAAATGAAGAGTAAATTTTTCAGTCTAAATAAGACTAGGACTGAAGAGATGATGAAGAAACAGCAAAGGTATTGTGGAGTTTTTCTCTCCGGCGTTCAGAAGGCCGATGATTATTTTGAAGCTTCATGGTTTTTTTGGTGGGGAGTGTCATTGTAAGTTGTAATAGATTTCATGTGAATTGTTATTACTATGTTTTTCTGGAATTGAGTATATTTGTCAGGTTTTAAATGAAATTTCCAACACAAAATAGTTTAAGGTCATCATTTGACATACATCTTGTGTTAATTCCAAAAACAGGGAAAAGTGGTTGTTGTTGTATCTATCTGTAGCAGTGTAAGGCAATTTTACTAGGCTTTGGAATAAATACATATAAGATTATACACATTTTTCAGCTGAGCCTGACATATAACTTCATGAATAATAAAGACTCTATTAATCATGAGGTGATAGAGTCACATACATTGTATTTACCATGCTTGCAAGAGTTGTCTCTTGTTAATGTTTTGAGGAAATTCATAGTAATTATCCAGAACAAATAAGAAAGTAAAAAAATATATAATTAACCTGTACACAAGGTTAACTGTTGTTCTCTAACTTTTATATTAATAGCTTACAAATGATAACATGTACAATTAGTGAATGTTTCTGAATGTATAGTTGAGTAGGATGCATATCTGAGTGCAACAGTTAATTCCATTGCCTAGAAACAATTTAAGATAACTGTATATACTTGATGTGCAACATTGGATGCACTCTTGGAATCTGCAGAAAGTCTACAAGGTCTCTGCAGACAGGATACAGCAGTACTATTTTCAAATAATCTTTACCAGTAATTGGTCATATAAGTGACTTTATAGTGTAAGGCAATTTATTTTTTCCTCTCTTTTTTTTTTGCACATTGCCTTCCATATTTTTGCTGTGAAATTTCATTGACTGCATGTATCGATGCAAGTTTTTCTGTGAGTGATGGAAATAATCTTAGAACAAATATTGAAAATTTGAGACCTTATCTAAGACTAAAGCCTTATCATAAACTGTTGCTGACTGGTTTGTGTCTGTGTGTGTGTATATGACAGATATTTTGTGGGCTACTGTATGGTAAAAGTCTGCACATGTGTCTTCATCTCACTGGTTAGGGAAATCTAGAACTTCAGGAGTGAACGCTCATCTAGCAGATGACTTAAGAACTGGTTTTCTGCAATATGACTAGAATGGTTTGCTTAGGGAAATGTGGATAAAAACTGAATCTATTTAGTATAAGCAAAAGCCACTTCAACACAAAGCAGAGGTCAGGATAGAAGTAATATGACATCAAACTGTTCATTCTACCCACTTCATTTTTTAATTAGGCTGGATTTTTTCCTTCTTTCTTTCCTTATTTTTCTCCCTTTAATTCCAAAATTATTAAATAACCATTCTTGGCAGATAAACTATCTCCCAGGGAGGAGGGATGACATTTCATACTCTTTATAAACTAGAAATAAGGGGGGAAAAAAGCATTCAAATTTCTGTATGAGATTTTGGTATTGCTTTATTGCTCATAAGTGTGTTACAGATCTGGGAAAAGAAATCACTGTATTGCTTCATGGGAAGTAATTTGTAGGTTGGAGATTAGACCAATAGTGTATTTCATTCAGTCAGACCTTATGGATTTATAAACATCCCTACATCTAAGACCTCAGTTAGCAATGTCTTTTAAAGATCTATTGTTGCAGTAGCAGCATAGTTTTGGAGGTAATAAGAGGTCATATGCCACTTCTGAACTGCACCTGCAATTTGCACTGATGTCTGCTCCAGATGCACCTGAACAAGTTTAGTCTATGTGCCCTCTGAAACAGGTCAGTAAAAAACTGTCTGTCCTGCTCAGTGCCCTATATTTAGTGACTTAAAAAGTTCCTGCCTTTCTAAGCAGGGCAGATCAAAGGGAAAATGACGATGTGGTTATAGAGATATTGTACCTGGTAGAGAGAAGCCATTAACATGAATTTCCCATCCTCTGAGCACTTTCATGTCTCTTGGTCACACAGCTTGTGGTTCCTGATTTTTAAGTCTGCTAAAATAATTTTCACTCAAGCAGATTAATCCACTGAGCAGTTACTAACCTTGAAAGTATTTTTTTTTTTTTTAAATAGACTTTTAGGAACCTCTTCTAGCTTGACATACTTCTTATTCCCTTCTTGGTTATATCAAATGCATTATAGTTGCCATTTGGAAAAATATATTTTTCAGACCTTGATATGCTTAACATAACAAGAATAAACTTTCCTCATTCAATTTTGAGGCTAGAAATATTTGTTGACAAGCAGTCTGTCACATTCTGTCATTTCATAGAATTTTCTATCTTATATAATGATCCCTTGTTAATACAGGAGGATGAATGCAGGAGCAGGACATTGCTGAGTAATACTGAGTCCAGCTGTATAATCTTTAGATGCCTTTTCCACTAAAATTGCTTTCCTGTTGTTCAATTTTAATTCCTCATGCCTCGGCTTCTTAACAGGGTTTTCTGTTTCAGAGTGTGTTGTAATTGAGAGAAACTAAATGAACCCTTACTATCCCCATTTGTCTTTAAAGCAAGATAACCACTTATGCAACTTTCAGTCCAATTTTGGTCACTGAAGCATTTTACTGTTCAGATTAGTCCCACAGAGTGGGAGCATCCTCATCTTGTCAGTTCACAAGAGTCATTAAAACTTGTGTAAGCTGTGGTGATGCATGAGCTAGGGATATGTAAATTCCCTGCTAGTGAATGCATTCTTCATCTTGTCAGTTTTTTGCTACCTGCTGTTAACTCTGTAGGTAACCCAGTGCACCTTATAGAGGAAAAAATATGTAAAGCAGATTGCTTGCAAAGAAATAGCAGAGGTGGTCTTACACATTCATAATTAAGCTTCTTTGGAAGACCTTGTATTAAAACTAATTTGGATATCATTTGGATAGAACAATGATGCAATGTAGCTTCTGTAAAAATAGATTATAACAAATATGAAATTTTCCCTGGGTATTGAAAGAAAAAAGAACCAAAACAACAAACAAGTGATTGTGGTGAAAAAAGACTGGATTGCAAAGTGTAATCAAGTGATTTATTTGAACTCACAGGTTTAACTGTAAGGCCCAAACAAATCATCTATTTGAAGTCTAATATGCTACTAATGCAGGTTTTTATGGGTACAGTGGAAGAATTCACTATTACTTAACACCTCAGGCTCTCAAAACAGAAGTCACCTTGGACAGTGTCCTGACCAAGGGGGAATGTTCTCCATCCAGGTGAGCGTTGGAGAGGCAACTCTCAAAATCTAAACTAAACCCCAGCACTTTTATCCCCTGTTTTAGTGACTGATTATACAGTTTGAATACACAAGGCTGTGAATTAAACCCTCCAGGTGGTTGAGGCAAAACTCTGCCTGATTGCATTATGCTGTCTGGATACACAAAAGTTGTTGGCTGAAAACACCACTGAACCACTCCCAGTCTCTTCTTCTCTTATGTTCTCAGGAAGCCAAATAGTAGTTTGAGTTGAGATTCAGGACATAACATTTGTTGAGGAATTTCAAGGGTCAGCTCATGTCTGGTTTGTTGGTGTGGTGCAGCACTGGCCTGGGGGTTATTGACAACTCAAGGCTGAGCCACGTCCACAGCTCCCCAAGTGTCATCCCTGCATAGACAGGGCCACAGTTTAATCAAGGATGAGTCCCCTGCATGCATCTGATGATACTGAAACTTGCTTATGAACTATGAACCATAAAACCCACACAAGGAATTGCTACAGCAATTTCAAAGAGACATACAAAGAATAGACTTATTTTAATAGGAAGGCTTCAAGTAATATCTTGCTTTTGAGCTGTTTTCATTTATTCTGGTGGCACTCGGTGCATGAGGTTGTTCATTTCAGCTGACACTGGTGTGGAGTTACAGCAGTGGTGTTCATTTGAGCTGACCTTGAAGAACATCTCCATTGCAACTGAACCAAGTAAACCACTGAAGGAGTAATTTTGTTGTTGTGTTTTGTGTTTTTTTAAATGTTGTTATTATTTTTAAACTTGAAGTGATTTTGAGCAGTTGATTGTTTTACGGTTTGGTTTTTTTTTTGGTTTTCTTTTGACTAAAAGCAAGATCAAATACTATTCTTTGTGCACATTTTGTTTCTCCAATGACTAACATCATCTTGTCAGGACAGTGATACTACATAATAAAATTTAGCACAGAACCTTATCAGAGTTTGATCTAATGTCAAAATACTTGACAATGCTTCAATGTTGATGCAATCCACATGCTTTTAAATGTATTTAAACTGATTATACCAGTATACAAAAATTAACTATGATATTTCTTCTAGTGCAAATAATTTCCAAAAGCAATCCACTCATCAAGTACTTGTCAATTTTAATTTAAATTTGTCATTGGTCTTCAGTGCACGTACCAGCTTCATTGCAATATCCATTTAATATTTACGTAAGTACATCTCTTCAATCAAGGCTATTAATTCTGTTTTAAAAACAGCAAAGGCATTTTTTTTTAGTTATTTCAAATCACAATTTGTGGGAGCATATGACTTAAATGTCATTAACAGTACGAACAACTAAACATGACATTTTGAATATATTCATCAATATATAGAATAGTGTTTCTGCAGTGAGTTAGACTTCTTGCATTGAAAACTTAATTTCTTGCTGTAGAAAAACAGAGTAATACAGTGATGCCACACCATGTTTCCACATTTTTATTTGTAGATGTGCACATTTGTAAGAGGCAACTGGACTACATAGGTTGCTAGGTTAGATTCCATGCAAAATACTAAACATGGGGTATTTTTAAGATGGTTGCTGTTGAAAATGTTTGTCACATGATCTCAGAAGACTGGAGTAATCTTTCTCTATTGACTGGAGAATATGGCTGGCATTTCTTCAGTGTCACCAGTTGCTTCTATGAGCAATGACCTAAGTGGAATTGGTTGCCTCAGCACAGGCAGATGCTCCAGACTTCTTTTAGATCTGGCAAACAAAATTGAATCAATGGTGAAGATACCTGCCTTTCTGAAGAGACAGCCCATAGCCAGTCAGGATACCCAGTTTTAAGTGTCTGTAGATATCTGTGCTCAGGCATTTCGATCCCACATCATCACCAATTCCCAGTCAAGATTCCCAGGGTTTATTTATTAGCTAATAACAATTAATTTATTTTGAATTATGCCATATTTGTATATGGCAATTTTTGTCAGAATCCGGCAGTGGTGTACAATGCTACTTAAAAGTGTTTAGTGTTATTTAAATAACACTTGAAAGTGTTCTTTAGAGGCAGAATCAGACCCTTTTAAGTCTCTGTGTACAAAGACTGTCCTTTAATGTAAGAGATACACACCAAAGGCAGTGCTGAGGCAGACAAAGAATTTAACCATCTAAATTGACTCAATATCTCAAAGAGTGGGAATGGCCAGACTTGTTACTTTTCAAATCCTTCTTTGTTATTTAATTTTCATCAGTGGGGCTCTCAGTAGCCCATGGGGCTTTCCAAAGTGCATGTGCATGTAGAGATTCCCCATTAAGATTAAGGGACCTTAAACATAGTAAATCCAAGGTATACTTTGTTGATCTGCTAGAGTCTGATGGCTGTATAGAAGATTTCAAAGTCTTATCTCTCAGAGATTTTCTGCTAATAAGGCAGGCTCTTACCTTACTGCCATTTTAACTCTCTATTTTATAATTTGCAGGTCAAATGAGCAACATGATGGCTAATAATATGTTCATAAATTTTGTGTCATCTGTAATGTACAGCCTGTATTTAAAAGCTGTTAAAAGCATTTCATAAAAATGAAAGATAAGTAGAAGAGTACACAGAATATAATGTATAGTGCAGAAATCTTCTAGGCTACAGAACAGCCCTTGAGGTGGATGCCTTGTGCTCCATCAAGCACCATGTGAATGAGGCATTAAGCCTCTGAAGAACTGTTCTGATGACTGTAGAAATGCATTTGTGACATGATTTAGATTATACTGCAATTTAAGCAGTAGGTCATAGCCTTAAATGCAGACTGATAGAGAAAGCATAAAATTGGTGCTTTTGGAAAGCAGTACCTTTGCATTGTAAGTAGCACCAAGGAAGACCTAATGCAGTGCTGGGCACATCAATAAATATTTAGTTCGAGCTTTGTGTATGAATTTATACACAATATCCCTGACCATGTCTTTCCCAGGGAAGGCTATGGGAATAGAAATCAGTGTGGTTTGGAACACATATTTAAATAGTAGAATTATTAAAAATAGTAATAATAATCACAGTACTTACTGACTACCTGCCTTTCTTATTTGTTGAGATTGAAGTATCCCAGAGAAATCTTGGCATGTAGTTTTAGTGACTAGTCACTGACTACTGCTTCGTGAGTTCATATGTATGAACAGTAATAGAGCTTGCATGTGAGCTGACATCCAGTCAAGTACCACTAGGACACATGGGTTAAAATGATGAAGGAACAATAAATCAGGATGGCTAATGCTGTAAAATGATTTGTACTTCGCAGGATAAATAGGTCTGGGAATTACATTATTCAAATGGATTCCTTATAGCTGTGAATCATCATGATCTTGAATTTTTTCTGTAGATGCTCTCCTAATAAAAGTAACAGTCGAGGACTTAATGTGTGAAGAGCAGTAGAACAAAGGAAGTAGGTTGTAAGGGAAATATATATCTTACATATTGTATATCAAGTGTAGTTACATATATACATTTTTAATATTATATATATGGTATTATTTGTATTATAGAAAGTATATATGTCTATACTTAAATATATAGAAATATATTTCAATATATGAAATCAAACATTTCAGGCATATTGTGAACAACTATCCTTTTTTTGGGATTAAGTCCTTTTTAAAGCAATGGAACTGTCCATGTAAGTTTAGTTTGAGAAACAAGATTCACTATCAAGAGTGATGTTCCAAACCTTTTTGTTAAAGAAAGGATAGAACTGAAAGGATTAATTATACAGTAATGGACCACAGGGTTGGGAACATTACATCATTCACAGAGTAATGACAATTTTTTTTCTAGTCAATACAAAGTTCAATTATGCTTCACTTCAAACTGTTAAGGAATTTGAAAACTGCAAATAATTAAGCCAGCAATCATTCCATTCTTGAATTTTAGCTACCTAGTCAGAGGAGAGTGAACAGAACTCTCCGTTTGGAATAGACAGCATAGAAATAAAAATATCACAATCAAAAGGTCATATCTTAATTCAATACCATCCTTATAATATCAGGATTGATGATTGTTTAATTAAGAAACACTTTGTAACCCTAATAGTATTCCTAGAGTATTGTTTTCTGTGCCTTGTGATTTCTAGAATTATTTTTCAGTGCTGTTATATCAGTATTGGAGCCACTTAGTTTACTAATTGTATAAAATGCAGCAGATTTCAGCCCCACTGTGCTGAAAGACAGCAAATACTCTACAAAACAGCACATCTGCACTCTCATTCTGCCAGAATTCTCGTTGCTGAGGGCTAGTTGGAGGATAGGCAAAGGTCACTACTCAGTATTTTCCTACCCCTCTAGTGGCTTTGTAATGCATGATGGGTTTCACCAGCGAAGATTCCCCAGAGGCAGTGGAGAGCAGGTGTAGAAGGAACCAGCTTGTGCTGTAGAAATCTGCAACAGTGTTTAATGACATCACCCCAGCACTGAGTAGTAGCAACCGGCTGGTGTTTGGAGATAGCAGAGGTTTAAGTGTAGTGTTGGGCTGAATGGGAAGATGAAATGTTGACAAGAAGAGTGCATAAACAGCTGTGTAAATTAATGTTCTATTTCAAAGGGTCTCAGTGTATTATTGCAGAAGTCCTCTTGTTTTCAAGATCTCCTATGAAAGACCTTTGCTTAACATTAATTCATTTTGCTGGCCATGAATAGCTGAATATCTGTTTTATGTTCATTTATACAATAGAACTTTATCTTGTAATGCTGTATTAACATCATCATTGGAATTATAGGTAAGGAATCCTTTCACAAATTACTTGCCTTTATACTGTCTGCTGTCTGCTTAATATGCTTTTCAAAAATGCTCAAAAAGTTATTGAAGATCCTCTTTCACACAAAGATAGAAAGGTTTAATGCAGTAGCATTACTGAATGGCAAGACCAGCTGTTCTGGACATTTTTCAAAGGAATGATCTGATGCTTTGAGGCATCAAACTTCTGCAGCATGTTTTAACGTTGCTGGGTTTGATGGCATTAAACACAAAACTCTCTTCCAGTAATGTGTTTATTTTTTTTTTTAATCCTAAAAATAAGTTGGTGGTCTATGCTGTGATGTTAGCTGTCTTCTGGCATTAGAGTAGTAAAATTATTCAATATATTAGTGACCCTTTCTCTGCCTTACATTTTAATCTTTTCAGTCTGAACTTCTTTACTTGAAACCAAGCAGAAGAAATGATAATACATTTCTTCTTAGTACTTGTGTGATCATTTGAAAGAGCACTGATACCTATGAACATGCATCACTAAAACTGACTACCTTTCTCTCAAACCACTTTTTAATCATTAAAAAAAAAAAATCTTTTTAAAAAAACCTGTTTCAGTCAAAGTACTTTTTTTATTTTAAAGATGTATCAAGGTTGTTCCAGGCTCCATGAAATAGTGCAACAATGGGCAGAGACATGGAGCTGCAAAGACTCAGAAGCCAGAGAATGGCAGAAGGTCAAGAAATATCTGTGTTGACAATTTTCCCATGACTTAGTTTCATTGGGAGACAGATTTTTTCATATGTTCTGAATGAAGACAATTGTCAGAAATAGTTTTGAGATACAGGAAATGTGGAGGACTAGAGAGATTTGCAAGGTGCACTAAACATGGAAATCAAAGACAATTTTTTTCTTTTATTCTGAAGAATCTGCCTTTAAAAACTGCATTGCTGTTGTTTGATAGCCTATCACAGTGTGTTTGCCTTATGTTGATGTGTCTTCATCTTAATAGTTATGTTGTTTCATTGCAGCAAGAAGTATTTGTTATTTAAACAAAATATTTGCTGCGTCTGAATAGGTGAGACACCAACACTACGGTTGATGCAACAGTGTTTACTGCAGTTATTTTTTTCCAAATATTTTCTTTTAGACAGCATAGCATTCAAACTCCTATACCATCTGGCTGTGGTGGAAAGGTGGTATTTTGTCTTCTAAATAACACTATTAATTTATCAGTCAGTACTGCAAAGTAATCAACTCCTCTTGATAGGTATAATGACAGCTTTAATTTTGGCATCGGAAAGGGTTATAAATTGTTCAATGTGCCTGTGTAAAAAAAAACAACAAACTAAAGCAGAATATTTAGACTTCAGTTTTTGGCATGAAAGGGGCATGCTTGCTCTGGATTCTTAGGAGAATTAAGTGCTATGTATTTTGTTGTCCTAATTAGTTCTGTATTTATTTGGTTCAGAAATTCATTCAGATTGAGTCCATATCAATTCTTATTGCATGTGTCCAAACAAGAGGTACATAGAGTTTAACTACTCCACTTTATAATTTACTTTAAATGCATTTTTTAATACTGCTTTGCAAGCAAAGCCTCAATCTTTTACATAACACCTTCTCCCACAGGGGCATCTAGCAGTGGTTTATATTGGATTTTCCTTACCATTTTAAATATAGAGAAGACTGAGTTGTAACACATGGTCCTGAGTTGTGAGATGCCCCTAAAGTGGCTAGCTCAGGTGGATAGCTGAGTAGCACTGCCTGCAGTGAAGGCTGCTGTCATTTGGATTAAATTGCTGGCAGACTGAATAGCTGCCATATTTCTGTGGGTGCTGGGTTTAGCCTTCCACCTGCTACATCTATGTTCTGCAACTGCTACTCCCAAGAGTCTTCTTTCTGTGTTGTCTCTTGCCTTCAGTTTTCCCATGTATCGTGGATTTTTAAGAGCAGAATCCATAATCTTCATAGCTGCAATACTCCCCACAGGTATTCTGAGGTATTCCATTTCTCTGTGTTTCCCTAGAAGTTCAGACCAAAGTAAAGCTGTATTCCTTGTCTACGTGATGTGTGATTTGTTTTTGGCTTGGACAAGGGGAGCTCAGCAAAGCTAAGATTTCCAGGCCAGAAGTCTCTGCAGATGAAGGAAAGTAACAGCAGGAGCCAGGACCTACTCACCTGCTTTCTGAAAAGCCTCTTTGTGTAATGTAGATGAATGGGGGAAAAATTGTGCTGTCTGTAGTCTTTGCTTATTCTACTTACTCTGCTCTTGTGGGAAATAGGAAGGTGCTTTGAGCTGTTAGACTTGAGATTCGTAGTGTGTTTGAAAGCATCAGTAGCAACTGGCACAAAGGGACCTGGGGGTCCTGATTGACAAGAGGCTGAATGTGAGCCAGCAGTGTGCCCAGGTGGCCAAGGAGGCCAACAGCATCCTGGCTTGGATTAGAAACAGGGTGGCCAGCAGGACCATTGTTCCTCTGTACTCAGTGCTGGTGAGGCTGTACCGCAAGTGCTGTGTTGGGCACCCCAATACAAGAAAGACATCGAGGTGCTAGAGCAGGTCCAGAAAGAGCACGTGATCTGGTGATGGGCCTGGAGAACAAGTCCTGTGAGGAGCTGCTGAGAGAACTGGGGATATTTAGTCTGAAGCAAAGGAGACCAAGGGGAGACATTATCACTCCCTACATCTACCTCAAAGGAGGTTGTAGAGAGGCAGGTGCCAGTCTCTTCACAAGTAACTAGTGACAGAACAAGAGGGAATGGCCTCAAGCTGCACTGGGGAAGGTTTAAACTGGACATTAGAAAAACATTTTTCACTGAAAGTGAAAAATCTGGACCTCATGGTATAGCTAAAGTAATGAAAGCAGGCATCTAAAGATCAGACCTTTTTGAGCCATATGTGGTTAAAGACAAAAGAAGATAGGAGAACTCCCTTGGGTCTCTCCCCAGGCCCTGGCCAGGCTTTGAGTGACACCCAACAGGGAGGATGACATCAGATGATTCCTCGTAAAGAAAAATGCAAGTGATTCTGACTTGCTGAATTTGCTGTTTTAATATTAAAAAAGCTGGACCCTCGTGCAGAGACTTTGGAGACCTTCCCTTCGAGGGTAGGACCTCCAAGTTTCTGGGACGGGTTCTCCAGATCCTCTCTGCAACTGGGTCTGGATGATGGTAACATATTAATAGGGCAATTTGTGAGGTATCTCAATGGCTATAGCTTGTTTTGTGTAGTAATGGTTAGGTGTGTTACCTTGCTTATTGTCCCTACTGCTTATAATAGAGTATAATAAACTTATCTTTTTGTAATTAAATGCCTTATTCTACTTTTGTGTTGTTTGGAGAGAAACAGTAAAATAAGCCTGTTCTTTTTGTTGGTGCTTCTGTCACTTGTTTACCCCGTCAACTGGCAAAACCACTTGATTCATAAAGTTCTTGGTCTTTACTCATATTTGTGTTTTTTACCGAATTACATGTTTATCCTTTCACGTGATGCCTGCTTTTAGTGAGATAGAGGACTTTATTTCCAAGATGTTACAAAATGTGGTTTGACAAAACTCCATAGGTTTGGTGATGCACTGAAAATTGTTTCTTTTAAATATTTGGAATGTTATATTTCCTGTTTTACTGTTTTTGCAAAGTGCTGTAGGAAAGGAGTGAGTTTCATAGATTCATAGATATTAGGGGTTGGAAGGGACCTAGAAGATCATGTAGTCCAACCCCCCTGCCAGAGCAGGATCACCTAGACCAAGTCTATGAACTCTGAGAGTTCATGCCTTCTCTCTCATAAGCGTATATTAGTAATCCATATTCTTGTCTTAGCCTTGCAGGGAGAGAGATTCAAGTGATTAATGTTCATGTGTAATAGTTTAAACACTGAAGACTTTTTATACTGAAGTATCTATTTGAATGCAAACATTTCACAGGGTTTTGAAACGACATGAGATACAATTTAAGCAGTGCCAGTGCCTGTTAGGCTTTGCAGCCAGCTGCTATGGTATAGCCACATCCACAGCATTAAATCTCCTATCCTCTGTAACAAGAGGTCTTAATAAAAAAAAAAAAAAAAAAAAGCATTTTGGAACTAATTCCTGGCCCAGTTAATTCCCAAGAGCTGCTCAGAGATTACATGGCAGAGGGCTCTTTCCCTGGTCCAAAGCCTTTCCTGGACAGTTGTGACATGTTAGAGGTATTGATCCCAAGTACATGTGCAGCTTTGTATCCTCCTCTGTCAGAGGTTTAGTAATTTCAAAGCTTAGCTAAGGTAAAAGCAAGAGCTGTTTGAGTGTGGAATCAAGAGTTGCTCCACTGTGGAGAAATGTAAACACGGGTTTTGCAAATTTGAGCAGATCCAAATCACAATATGATTGCAATTAGTTTGAATGAAATTAGTGAGAACTCATCAACACAAACCTATGAAACACAGAAAACAGTCCTCTGTTGAAAATGATATACTGTACAATGCATAGCTTAGTTAGCTTAGAGTTGAAATTCTCCAGTTTTATCATTCTTAAACAATTTCCTTTGAGACACTGGTCCCTGTGTAATAAAACTAACTTTTTTTGCATTTTTTACCTTCCTTGTGTACATCTATATGAGCTAATTTGGATTGTGCCAAAATGGAATTAATGGAATTAAGCAGAAATCCATTGTTTGGCAAGTCTACAACAGAGGCTGTATTCCTCAAATTTGTCCCAAAGAGTGTGCTATTTTAATTATTTTAATGTGTAATGGGCAGTATTTTTAATAGGATAAAGGGATTGAAATTGCAGTTGCAGCTAAAACAAATCCAATCTGATCAACTGTGTAGTCCCTTTAACCAAGGAAGGATTCATAGTAATAGCTAAACGTGTTAGAATTGCTAATGGTACAGGAAAAGACAAAGAGCTAAGAAAGAAACTGCTCAGAAGAGGAAACATGGCAAATATATTTTTAACTGGTGCTTTTTTTCCTGGCTTGCATTTTCCACGAGTACAGGGAAATCACCATTACAAGGAACCATTTTGTATATAATGGAAGATATTTATAGCTCCTATAAAATTATTTTTTCTGCTTAGTGCTTGATTTACAGTATTTGTTTTCAGATATGCTGTACTAAATTTTGCTCAGAGACATTGGCACATTGATTACCTCTTAGCTTTCAGGTCAATGGAGACTGTGCTCTGCTTATAAAGAAAGGAGAGCTTACAGTAAAAGATTTTTGATGGAGTTAATTTAAGATACACAGACTTATTTGTATGCATATGGGTCCTCTGACAGTGGCATTTAAAAATACCTTTTAGTATAAAACAAAGTATTGATTAGCTCTGAACGTTGTCATTTAGCAGTTTACATTAGAACACATCAAAATTATTTACATGAAAATAAGGAGAAACTGAGTTATTTGAATGTTTCATTAATATTCTTTAATTATATGTAATTTTTGCAAAGTATACAGTAGACTAGATTGTGCAAATTAAGAGTATTTGTGATAGTGAAAGGATATTTTTGTCATGTTTAAACTTGCTGTAAATCCCATGCTGTAAACATCTTTGAGTTGCATTCTTTTTGATTTGTTGCTCATCTTCTCCATGTCTTACAATTTTATATAAACCAATTTTATTGGTTTTATGTTAATAATAACCAGTTTTTCACCACATTGCAACTACTTCTCAAAGATCGTTATTAAAGAGTTTACCAGCTACCTCACATCTACAGCTTATAATTGCCTTAAGAACTTATAAAGGAAAACAAATATAAAAAATCATAAATTTTACAGATAAACAATGTCTACACATTTTAACTTCACTATGTCATGGTGAATTCTGACTTCATGAATACATTTGATGCTTTTCGATGAGAAATATAAGGATTTTTAATTAAAGTTGCTACATGAAAAGGCTATTTCACAAATATATTGATTTTGGTTTAGTTATTAATGGTTTGTCTACATGGCAAAGCTGTAAACTGCTATCTTTGAAAATTATGTTTACAAGTGATGGATAGTAACTTGTTTTAGATTATTTTTTATAAAATATACATCAGATCAATTAATCACTGTATGTTTAGTAAATCAATACATAAAACCAGGGAGAACCCCATTCTGCCTCTCCCTTTTTCTACCTGAAGCAGACTGGTAAGAGTGTGAGCATTGTATAAGAATCTGAATGTTGAGTGATAATTCTGTGACAGGGTTACATCCACATTCATTTCTTTACATCCATTTATTATTCATTAAAAAATATGATAATTCCTGATCAAACAGAGCAGTAGAACTAGGTCTAAATCCTAGTTTTAGATATGTTGCATTCTGAAGAAGAATGCAAAAAATTCATTAACTCAGTCTGTTCTGCATGAAATAAAAAATACACATTGAGAGTTCCCACTGAATAACAGGGGGAAACATGCCACCATAGATGGATGTAATTCATTTTTCAGGGCTTGTAATTTATTTAAATGAAGAATATAACTCATTTAATTACCATCACTGTTGTAAATTATTGTCTTTGTGTCTGATCAAAAGCTTGTAGATACAACCTCAGAGGACTGTGAAAACTTCTATCCTTAGAGGTTCATTTTTGGATCAAAGTGAACTGAGAATAAGTAGTTTTTACCATATCTGTTTAAGACAATTATGCTTGGACTAAAATAGAAGGATTCTGTATATATGCCTAAAGTATGAAAGGACAATGTTGTATCACATTGCAAAGTAAAATGTTGCATAAAAATATAATTACTTTTGCAGTAAAATGGTTTTGCATTTTTTGTTTCTAACGATTTTTGCGTAGTAAAATTCCTACTTAGTCACTGTTTGTACAAACAAAAAAAAAACAAAACGGGTTTTTTTTCCCTAATTGCCCAGTCCTGCTATGACTTTCCTGAAGTTGAGAGGCAATAACTGTAATTAGTCTTCAAGCTGGTGTGGCATCATTGGTTTATAAAATAGTGTAATGCTGCTCTCTGCTTTTTTCTTTACTCTTCCCCAATAATTCCTAATATATCACATCACATACAGTTGGTTTTTTTTTTCCTATTACTACTGTGCACTGAGCTATCTGTTATTATTCGTGATACAATTTCTGAAGAGTTAGAATCAGCACTTCCTTTTATTCATAAAAGTGGGATGTTTCTCTGTGTATTTTACATTTATTTATATTGAATTTCAGCTTTCATTTTGTCACCAGTATCATAACAGATAGTTCTTTATAGCTAGTACTGCCCTGACTTCCTGAGCATCGTCAGTAAGTTTTGTCTTCTCACTGTTCACTGCTTTTTCCAGCTTCCATCACCCATTCCCTGCAGGACTCAGCTCAAGCCTTTATCCCAGTGTAAACACTGACAATTTATGCCAATTTTTTCCTATAATTTAAGCATTTTTATTTTAAATACATGAAAGGACCATCCTTCTTATCTAATGTCAGCCTGGTTTCATGAAAGCCCTTTTATAAAGGACCTTGTGAGATGAATTTCTTCTGGAAATCAGGTATATGGCATCAGCTTACTTTCTTTTCCATGTTTTGTTTTTTTTTTCTTTGAAGAATACTGATAGATTGCTAAGAAAAAAATCCCTTTAAAATAGCCATTTCAGCTCTTCACCTCTATAATGTATTTTCCTGTTCAGTGATTTTATTGGTTATTCTGATTTTTACTAATTTAGTTGGAAATTCTTTCTTGCACTACCTTCCTCCCAACCACCTGTCACAGTTTCCTCCATTATGAACCCAGATGGAGAAAAGCATTTTATATTTGTGTTCTGACCTCATCTTTCTTGAATACTCCTTTTATAGCCTGAACAGATGTTAGCCCTACCAGCTCTCTGTCTGGCTTCCAAATCTTTGAAAAATATTTCATTTTTTATACTTTCTCCAAATTGTTCCTCAAACTTTTTATCCTATCTGCTTTGTATGGATTTTTATATTTTAATTAGGATGGTAGTTTATCGTCCTTTTTTTTTTTCTTATTTTAATACAGTTTCAGATTTTTAAAATATCTTTTTCCTGATTCTAGTATTTCAGTGAGTTAAATACTACTGAATATCCTACACATGTCATGTCTTTGAGTTTTAGGTATATCCACAGCTGTATCCTTTACGTGTCAAATAAGATCTTTCCCTTTTTTTAGACTCTCCCTATCAGAGAGGTGTCCTCAGTTCTTTCTCCTAACACCATTCTTTTTGCCCATGATTGCAGTCTTGCTTCCACTCATCCCCTTCTCTCTGAATCTGCATATGATGTAATGAGAATGTTGCAGTGATTGCTGCTGTGCAGCTCCCAGCGTTCAACTCCCAAACAACCTACATTCTGCCTCCAGAAGTTATCTCCAGCATTCCTTAGTTTTTGTTTTACATAAGGACTGCAGATTGATGCCTCTAATATATCTTTGGAGTCTCTGCATACTTCTTGTTAGGTCCTCAGGATGTGTATTCTCTTCAGAGCCAGCAGTGCAGGTCTGTGTCCATGCTGTGGTAGCTGGGACATGATGTGTTGTCACTTCATGCCTTCTACCTGGCCTGTCTAATCAACATGGAGCAATGGAGTTGGCTGGTACTAGCTCTCTGCAGCTTGTCCTCTTTGCCACTGTAGCCTGCAGACTGACACCCAGGACAGTATATCTCAGTTCTTTGTTTTTATTTGTTTGGTGTTTTGTTGTGTTTTGGTTGGGTTTTTTTGTTTGTTTGATTTGTTTTGTATTTGTTTCATTTGGTTTTCTTGTTTTGTTTGGGTTTGGTTTTGTTTTTCCCATAATTCCATCATTTTAAAATAGGATTTTCACAGAACAACCCTCTTCCTAATTTATTATTGTTACTTTTCACAGTAGTTTCTCCTGTCATTTCGTTTTTCTGTTCATAGTACTTTTTCTGTGTGGATGTACTAAATCAGAAACTTTAATGTGATATATATTCTCTGAATGGGAATAGTAAAGTTCAGGGCTCTCCAGTGTTTACTGCTGTAAAACTGGAATTCACCAGTTGAAAGCTGTTCCAGGATTTGGACATGCATTCACTAGTGTGCTTGGCATTCATTTGTTTTGTATTTGCCTAAGATTAATGAGAAAACTACTTTCTATTATTATAGGTGTGGGATGGAAAAGTCTAAGAATAACTAAACAATGTGTAATGCCCATACTCTTAATCTACAAGCATTTGACAAACCTCGTTCTGCAAATGATATTGTTAAAATGCATCAGAAATAGCTGTTTGCTGATGTGATTATAAATATGTCATAAAAAAAAAGACCTGACAAATGTGAAAGTTGTCATCTCAAGCAGGTATCTACAAATTTAGATGCTTTAAATGAAACAAATTTACTCACTTGCTTCTAAATTAATAAGCTTTTCATAAGGCAGTTTTTAATCTGAATCTAATGATGCAAACATACAGTTTTAATTGTGAGTTTGGGGATGGTGCTGAAATGTGAGAGTACATTTCCTGGGTTGTCAACATAATTGTACATCATTTTAAATGGAGATTACATCAATCAGTAATTGCCTACTGATTTCATTCTTGCTGCAGGTTGGAGTGTACTGATCTTTTCTCAGTTTGGTGCAATATTATTTACAGATGTACTCCATTTTAGGGGAAATAGGTTTGTTTGATAAATAAATTTACAGTGGGAAAACACTTCCAGAAACTTGTAAGGATGGAAGAAATCCTAATTTTTTACTTTGAAGAATATTTCTGTTTCCTCTGCTTTGCTATCATGTAAATAATTTAAGAAAGACATGGTGTTTATTAAATTAAGAATTTCAAAGGACTTTTGAGATTTCCACAGAGAGTTACACTTAAATTTTCTCCCAGTCTCTATTGAAAGTTAATTTTGCTAATCTTTTCACATATTTTTATGTCATGGCAGTTGTGTGGTGTTCCTTTAGTTCATTTCAGTGGCTACAGCATTTACAGAGAGACAAATACAAGGGATCTGTCAGGATATAAATGCTCGAGCAATGGAAATTGAAACATTTCATTACTCATAACTCCATGAAGGAACTTGAATGCATTGATTTCCTAGAGGAACATGTGGGAGTACTGTAAGGAAGGCACAAGTTCCCCAGAGGACTAGAGGTTGTTCTTCTATCCATACAGAATCTAGAAATTAGATGCCTATCTCCAGATCTGCAATTTATTAATTAGTCTTTAAATATAACATATTTTTATATTTAAAAATATATCTGAGATAGCAAACTTGATGAAGTTAGTGAAATGAATGAGGCAGCTAAGATGGAGATGCACACTCTGCTGAGTGTCCGAGGCTTGAGGCAGACAACAGCATTTAATGGGCTGCCTTATGTGACATTTTTTTCAGACATAGACATCAGCCACCCAGCTGGGTCAGATGCCAATGGTGTGGCTAACTGTGGCACTTGGACCCTTCCAGGAGATAATCCCTGGCTCCTTTAAACAGCTGGAGCTGAGGACATTCTGGCTTGATAATGTGAATGGAAAATATTCAGTGCCCTTTTTATCTATCTATCTATCTATCTATCTATCTATCTATCTATCTATCTATCTATCTATCTATCTATTTTGCATTCGTTGATATCTTTAAAACATACTTTACAAACATGCTAATTCTTCCAGAAAACTCTAGATATGCTGTTAAAGGGTAATTGTAATGGAATAAATATTAGATAAACCAGATAGTTATTAAAACTAGATAGTTATTAAATATACCTGAGGCATTTCTTAATCTTGTGTTAGAGGAGAATTCAATATTACTTCCTTTATATTCTTTCAAGTGAGAATCAGATCTTAGCCTGGAGTTTGGGGATAACAAAAAATTGTGCAAGTGAAAGAAATTTAATCATTTAATATTTTATCAAGTACAAGCGTTCTAGTTACAGTTGCGTTCACAGTTGTTGTACTGCAATGCCAAGACTTCCCTCCTGGATACTGCTGGATTCTGCAGCCTGTTTTATCCAAACCACTTGGGCACAGCAGCTCATGTGTCACATACAGTATGTCTTGTTCTTTAAAAGTGTTGCCCTGAATGTACTTTTTTATTCTGTCTTATGTTAACCAAGTCTGAAGCATGGTTATGTCACTCGCAAGGAGATGCCATTGGCAAGGCAGTCTCAGGTTTTCAGATTCTTTTGACACTCAAGTGTTACAAACCTCTATAATTTCTAAGTTTTTCAAGACTGAATAGAAATTCTAAGTATCTGTTAGTGAGTATTGTGGACTATCAACCTGGCAAATTATAAACATTGACAAATCCTGATAATGGGAAAAAATCACATTCCTTATACGTATATTTAAAACAGTGATGGATTCTTCACTGTGAGAAAATCCATTAGATTTATATCAAATTACAGAGTTATTACTTTGTATGTATTATACAGTGTTAAATGAAATTAAATTCAGTGATCTGCTGCATTGGTTGCTACTATTGCAATTAGCCCTGTGTACTGTGGAGGAGGAGGCTCTGCAGCCCCTCTGGCTTACATGCTATAGAGTAAGCCAGTGTAGTTTCCTTCTGGTGAATGGAGGGAATCTTTATGTGCCCAGTATGCTCGCTGTGTAAACCAATGGAAAGCCATCTGTGGCAAATACTGAGTTAATGTTGGTTATTTTTGTTCCACAAGCTCATTACCATGAGCAAAAAAAATTAGAAAAAAGAGTATATTCCCTTAGTGTGCAGTCTGCTCTTGGAACAGAGTGCTGCACTATATGGCTTTTAAGAATAAGTTTGTAAACAGTGACAATATATTCAACAGTACTTATATGTTGTCTAAGTTTGTATTCTGTCCCACCACATTTGATTGAATGGGCAAGTAGAGGACAATATCTTTTGTTTTAAATTTGTACAATTTTTGCTTGAAATGCAGTTGAAGTATGAATTAAACAGATGTCGTCACTGAACACCTTGGGAACAGTATTAAGCACCAGTTCAAGTCTTTGAATTAACAGGGTATTATTTAACTGGTTTTATCTTGTCAATGTTGTTTTGGAATGCTTTGCTCTATAATTGCGTTACCACCTTAGGTCGGCCAAGTCCTTATTAAAAAATCTTGAAAGATACTTAGTTTTCTTCTCTTAAGAATAGAAAAAGTAGAAGGCAATTACTATAAGGAATAAAGATTGTATTTTCTTGCATTTGTCCTTAGTGATAAAGAACAACAACAACAACAAAAATAGAAAATGTAGGTGGGTGAGAAGGAAGAATAAGATTTTTATAAAATGTTTTTCAGTGCTTTTGCAGGCTGGTTTATTTCCATAGAGCTGTTTGCATATATCAATCAATTTAAAGTAATGTTTTGCTTTGATTATGAACATGACTTGAGAATAAAATTAGTATTTGTGTAGTCCTCAGTGTATTTAAATTGATACATAAATGCTACTGTAAGTATACTTTAATAAATAACAAAAGGCAAAATCAAGTTGACAAACAGTTTTTAATTAGACTAACATAAACTCTGTAATTGAATACAATGCTGTCTGCAAAATCAGATGCTATATGCATGTGTTAAATCCGCTCATTAACATACTGTGGGTCCAAATTAACAGTGTTACAATATTATTGACTGAAAAGAAATTTGAGTTTTATGCTGTATTTTTACTAGTCCAGTGTCACTAACATACATGGGAAAGATACATTAATTTATGGTTGGGTGTTCAACCCTGACTTACCCTGGTTTTTGTTGACTTAGAACTTGCATTTGCTAATATAGCATCTGGCAAAGAGAAATCTTTCCCATAATATGAAATAATATTCAGCTCAGTAAGAGTAAGATGATGTGCTTGGAAATCCCATGGTATTACAACTCCTTTAGATCTTCCTTTTATATTACAAACTTCTCAAGTTAGAAAAAAGTTGGTAGGTTACTGCAGTTAGCAAAGAGCAGATGGTGTTTATTACTGTGACCAATAAGTTGTGTATCTGTGGGAGTAATAAGCCCAATTAGCCAAATGTTGATTGTGCTTTTAAGTGTTGTAGTCCTAGTACGTATTTCCATACCTGTGTGTATGCTCAATACAAACTTATTTAATTGTGCACTTAAAAAAAAAGGATTAGTGGTGCTTTTCTGCAGACTGAACTGTTAGCATGTGTAGAAATAGCTTTTTAGATAATGTCCTTCAAATAAGCCAGTCTTAGATTTAGAATTCCAAGAATTCCTTATTGCTCATTTTGTATTGGTTTTGGTTGGTTGTTTTTTTGTGGGGTTTTTTTGTTTGTTTGTTTTATTTTATTTGCTATTTTGTTTTGTGGTGGGGTTTTTTGATGGTTTGTTTGTTTGGGTATTCTTCATTTCTAAATAGTGAAAGTTGACTCCTTCAGGTTTGGCTAGGATGTATATTAAAGGATAGGTGATTTTTTGTGTAAAAGAAAGCTCTTGCCCTTAATTCAATAGAATATGACTTAAATGCAGATTCAAAATCATTGTTAGCTCAGCATATGCTGCAGTTTTAAAGAACATGTCTTAAAAATTTTTTTAATCATAAAATTTATTTTAACTTTAAGCCTCATTTAAATGTCTTTGTGTAAATGGCACACCTTTTTACCAAATTCTAACAGAAAAACTGCTAAAAAACGAGGGGATATTTTTGCAATCTCAATGTGGACTTATATCTGGAAGACATTTGTCTGGAGTTGCTAACCATCTGTTTCATGGAGTTATGCCAAAAATGTATTTTCACTGTAGATTTAGATGCTTGCTGTGAACTAGTAAATAGCCACACAAAGATTGCAGCATCTTCTACTAGCATGCCATAAATATGAACTCTCAGCACTTTTCAAGATAAAAAAAATGTGTAATAAAAAAGTATTTATTTCTTAGATAAGTCTTCTAGTCACAGTAACTGTAATGATTCCAACTTTGTGAGTCAGATTTAATTTATTCTTGAGGTAATGCTTTTGATTTAAACCAGAAATTAATTTGGCCCAGAGTTTTCAAGAAGCTGTACTTTCCCTTTGAGCATTTAATTTTGAGTCTAGTTTTCTTCCCAGGGTTTTATTATCAAAGCACAATGAAGTGATGAGACCCAATAAGCTCTGTAGTAAAGGGCAGCCTTCTCTTTTAGTCCTGGGACCACTGCAGTGAAGCTTCAGTGGTGCAGTACTCTAAGAAGCATTAGTGCATGTTCTTTGGAGTAGATCTTCAAGAGATCCTCTAAAGAACTACATTAATTTTATGCTTCTGCCATTTGTTGTGTCCTGACTATGCTGTATGGGTTTGTATAGTAAGATTTTGGGCGAGATGGGCTACAGTTGGCTTCTGTGAGAAGCTGCTAGAAGCTTCTCCCATGTCCAGTAGAGCTAACACCAGCTGGCTATGAGATGGACCCACTGCTGGCCAAGGCTGAGCTAAACAGAGTTGATGGTAATGCCTTTGTAATAACATATTTAACCAAGAGAAAAAAAAGCCTGCACAGTTTCATCCAGAAAGAGGAGTGAGACAGACACCAAGACAGACACCAACTCTGCAGACACCAAGGTCAGTGAAGCAAAAGGGGAGGAGGTGGAAGGCACAAAAGTGAAGCGAGCAGGTGGATATGTCCAAAGAAGACTGTGGCCCCAAGAAGACTTCTGGCAAGACCTGCTGGAGCAGGTTTGCTGGCAGGACTTGTGACCCCATGGAGGACCCCCTGGTGCACCCAGTGGAAAGGACCTAGGCTGAAGCAGTTGTGATAACTGTAGCTTGTGGGAAGGATTCCCATTGGAGAACTTTGTGGAGGGTGATCTCCTGTGAGAGGGACACTATGGAGGGGAAGAGTGTGATGGAGAAGGAGCAGCAGAGACAATGTGTGGTGAATGAACTGTAACCCCCATGCCCCTGTACCACTTGAAAAATACAAGGTAGAGATTTTGGGAGTGAGTTATGCCCTGGAAGAAGGGAAGGGTGCGGGGAAGGTGTTTTTAAGATTTAGTTTTTATTTTCTCATTATCCTACTCTGATTTTTATGGGTAATAAGTTAATTTCCCCAGGTGAAGTCTGTTTTGCCTGTGATAGTATTTGCTGAGTAATCTTTCCCTGTCCTTATGTCAACCCACAAGCCTTTTGTTACATTTTCTCTCCTCTGTCCAGGTGAAGAGGGGAGTGATAGAGCAACTTTGGTAGGCAGCTGGCATCACCACACATGCCTTGCTAGAGTCCTGCAGAGTTCAGTCCTGCCAGATTTCCCAAAAGCTCTTCTCCAGTGACAGCAAACATCTCATTGCTGTAATAAAAATGAATGCATCATTTTCTGGAAACACTAAGTACATTTTGGAAAAGTCAAAAAATGCTGTGATATTGAAAAAGTATTGAAGTAAGCAGCTACATACAGAGCAGGGCAGACTTGAAATCTGTAAAATCTGCTAAGCTATGGAGTAGAAATGGAATAATAATAAGAGAGGAGAATTTCACTTGGAAGGGACCTATAACAATCAGTTAACAAACAGTCTAACTGCCTGACCACTTCAAGGCTAACCAAAAGTTAAAGCATAATGTTAAGGTAACTGTCATTCTTCTAAAGTGTTGAGAAAATTTGCCTTTATAATTGACCAGTACTACTTTAACATGAAGGAAAGTCCCTTGTGCATATCAAAAGGTGAGATACACTTAAACTATTCCAAAATAAATGAACTATCAGAGGTCCTAGAATAGGACCAGAGAAAACTAATTTACAAGCATGTTTCAGTCAGTAAGGTTATAGTCAGGAGCGAATAATAACTTTTGTCTTCTTCTGTAGCACAGGACTGAATTTGTAAGGAGTTTTTTCCCTCATGAATGATGAAAGGTTTTTGTAGCTCTGAAGCAGCTCTGATAACGGGAAGATGCTTTGTTACCTCACAAAGGAGCTGATAGCAATGCTGAACAGAACATACTAAGAAATAACAAACCTATTTCATGTTGCCAAGCCAGGCTGTTTCTGTTTTGTTGTTTCTAGAAGAAATTAATGTATTCGTTCAGCTTTGTGCTGCTTTATCTTACAGCTGGAAACATTTGTCAGTCTCATTTCTTACTTATCTACATTTTGTTACTGTTCTGAACACTGATCTATTTATAAAACAGGAACACTCACAGACACAAACATTTTTTTCTGAATAGCAAGCATATTTCTTGTTTCTGCTTTTAAAATGCAATTAAAACAGTGTTTATAAAAGAAGAAATGTTACAGCTCTAGTAGAGATGTATTGGGGCTATATAAAACAGAGAAGAAATGAATAATTTTCTAAATGTAAAGGTGCATTCTCTATCAATCATTGCATTTAGTTTACATCTTGAATGTTAATGCTGTAAACTGTATGTTAGATTTGTTATGCCTTACTAGCCTGAACTAGTCAAAATCCATAGTAGTGTTAGTTTTAGATCTTGAAAGAAACATAGGTTCAAGCTTTACATTGCAACATAAGAACGAATTCTATGATTCTTTTTAATTGGTTATCAGCAATCTTGCCCCTGTGTGCAAAAGGGAGATGGGGAGAAAGATAGGTATGGTTTAAAATAGGGTAGGCTGTATGGGGAGCCCTTATTACTGCTTATGGTGGAGTAACTTCTCTACTTCTGATGCTGTAACGTGGCCAGGCAGGCAGGATGTGACTGTTCTCAGCCTGAGGCTGCTGCTGGCTTTGGGAAGACTCCTGCCAGACACCCCTCATCACCACACCCGCCAGACCTTGCTATCTGAGTCCCAGCTTTTAGGAGGTTCACAGCAGACGCTGTCACGCAGAGCAGCAGTGTCAGCTCACCGGTGTGATGAACCTCACAAGAGAACTGGCCATTGTACAGCTGTCTGCTTACTCAAAGGCCAGTTTATTACATGCTGGGAATAAAGCGAGTGTGAGGATCAATGATTGCAATTCTCAGCATTAAAAAACGAGGTAGTGATGAAAGTCAACAGCTTCTATCTGCCTCGTTCCATCAGCCCCTTTTGCAGCTGTCAGGGTGTGCTCCTCCACAGTGAGAGGACTCTGATAGCAGGAGCCAAGGACATTTAAATATGCCAGTATTAGATACAGATTCTCTACAGCACTTCATTATCTTTTTTCTTCCCATCTTTTGTGCAACACAGACACCAGAGTAGAGCTGTGTCTGCCTTTGATGCCTGCTTCAAAGTTCAGACTCTCATTTTGTTCATCTCCTGGACAATTTTTTTTTAACATGCAATAAATATACTGAAGAAACTTTCCTCTGAGTTTGCAATGCTATAAATCAGCTGTTACATAAATACCAACTTACAAATGTGTGTGTTTTATTTCAATGGTGTGATAATTCTGCTGGTGTTATGACTTCTGAGAACAATTCCATTCCTTCCTTGCTATTTGGTGTATTTTCATATGAAATGTAATAATCAGAAGCCAACACCTTCTATGCCAACTTGTTCTTATAAGAAGCATAGCTGCAGTTGCAAGACATAGGATTATTGATGCATGATGGAGTATCTTCTCTAAATCCTACCCTAAAATGGTACTAAATGGTACCACCAGAGTGGGGTAGAATTTATTGAAGAGTTGATAATTTTTATTAACAGAAAGTGATGGAGAAAATGCAAGCACACAAGCTTGAAAAAGTCTTTTTTTTGGAACTTCAGAGCTTGCTTTGTTTTCCTGCAACATTATCGCTTACTAATTCCCATTGGACATCTTATCTTTCTGAAGTTGGTTATGTTGGTTTACATGGCATTAGATTTCAATTTACTTACTTATTTTTCATTGACTACATATTGTTTTCTGTGATGATGAACCAATATTTGAAGGAAGTTACAAATGATTTGTAATTATGACATTGGACTGAAATCTAGCTTGGGTTCTGGGGTATCTGGCTTGAGTCTGAGTTTGGATGTTATTAACATGACCAATGCATTTGTGGTGTTATACTCTAGCTGGCTAGAGTGGAAACAAGGTTATTTCCCCTTTTTTTTTTGCCATTTTTTAAATAGAAGGTAGTGCAAAACAAGATGTAACATCTTTTTGACATTCAGGTGTATTTTTGACAGCAGCATATTCTTGATTGGTGTTTCTTACTGTCATATTCTTTATTAATAAAATCAAGGAAGTGTTTATTACACACCTTTTACCTTGGCTAAGCTTATTCTTTGATAAAAGCCAGGCCAGCTGTCTGTTCAAACAGCAATAAAATTTAGAAAGACCCTGAGCAAATGCTGACATTTCCAGTCAACTTCCAAAGACAGCATACCATGGAGATTTTAAAGGATTTTAGAAAGCATAAAAAATAATTGAAGGTACTATTGATTATAGAATAAACAAATGACTGTTACTTAATAGAGTCTCTCATTTTTACTAGTTTGTGTCGACATAACTTTAACACCTCATTTATTTATTATGTTCTCTGATTTTCATGCAGACACCTGACCTCTTCATAATGATAAAACAAATGATGTATGTGTCATGTGAACTATGCAGTGTTTAAGATTATTCACAGCATGTCAGACAAAGCCCAGTGTTCTTCAACATTCTCTCAGAAAAATTGTCTTTAATATGTACACTGATCTACAGTTGGTGATTTATTCTGTTGCTGACAAGATTATTTGAAGCCGATACACAAAACAACACTTAGTTTAAAATCAATCTGTAAAACATCAATTCCTAAAAATGCATTTAAAGCTTTAACTTGGCAGAATATATTACTTTGTCTATAAAGGTAGCTAACTCAGGAAAGAACTAATGCATTCTCTGGGTTTCATCTATACCAACTGATAAGCAAAGATCATGTTTAGCACTTAACCCAGGCAGCCACTGGCCATGTTTGTCCTAGAGAGAAGCCTGCTGGTGTTCTAATAAGACATGAATGACTGACTTTTTTGCTAGATGAGAGGATGCCTTAGTCCTCCAGCCTTGTATCCCAATGAACCAGGCTCAGAATTAAAAGTAGGAGTATTTATTTTTAAAGTAAATTAAACTTTTCTTTCTTTTTTTTTTTTGTCTTTAATGCAACTTGTTTATAAGGATTAAATTTTTAAAAAGTACCTCGTGGTCTAAAATATTTCTCTTCTTTGCTTTCTAGTTCAATTTTGTTGGGAAATTACTTGGTCCAAGAGGAAACTCCTTGAAGAGGTTACAAGAAGAAACAGGTGCAAAGATGTCCATCCTGGGGAAAGGATCTATGAGGGATAAAGCTAAGGTACTGTTTCTAGATTTAGGTTGCAATTACAGTCAAAATATATGTGCTTTAGCTGTTAGACTTAGATTGCCTGTCTACTTATTAATGACTCAATTAATAGTATCATAATAGATTCTGACTTCAAGGCTGGTTTCTGTTTTGTTTTTTTTTCAAGTTGCATGGATTGTTTAAATACATTTTTTTTTCTTGACATGCAAATCTTGCTTCCCATAAAATTGTAGACCTCCACAGTTACTATATTACTACTTATTTAAATAATTCACCTAAAAGAGACCAGCTTAAAGTTCATTTTTCTGAGAGAAGTTTGCTTCTCCTGAGATAGCTTGTATTGATTACTGCTGCAAGGTTAGTGTACATAAATAGGATTTCTCTTTTGTAGATTGTTCCTTTACAGATTGAACTTTTGAAAAAGGTTATATATTTATGCAAGACATAGTTATAAAAAAAATAAAATTGCTTAGATGTATGTAAAAATGCACTATAGATAAAGAAAAAAAAAAAAACTGAATCGCTACCTATTCAATGCATATAAAGTTAATTATTTGTAGTTAACAGCTTCATTTATACCTGACCCAAAGTGCAATATCTTCCTTCCTCCTGCTGGCCACGCAATTTGTGATACAGGCCAGGATGCTGTTGGCCTTCCTGGCCACCTGGGCACTCTGCTGGCTCATACTCAGCCAGCTGTCAACAAACATCTCCAGGTCCTTTTCTGCCAGGCAGGTTTTCCAGCCACATTATTTGGTCTTGGTAATGCATATCAGCAGTAACATGTGCATTGTGAGATCTCCAATTGCAATATTGATAAAAACCTCTCAAAACAGACAAATAATGTATTAAATTTTTTCAGTGATTTCTTTATAACATTGAGCATCCTGACACTTCAATTATCTATTTAATGTTGTATTTTATTATACAAAATATTGAATACTCTGCAGGTTTTATTTCTAGGTATCAACAAGTAAAATATTTTATGACCTTTGGCTTGCTTTTGGAATGATAAAAAATGACTCCCTAGATGAATGAATACATGTTTTGCTAAGTAGCAGTAATTTGCATGAGTACTTCATCTGCCAGCTCCATTCTCAGCCACCCACGCAGATTATTACTGCCAAAAGCAGCAATTGCCCAGAAAGGGGAGTGTGAAGGGTTTGTTATCAGCTAAAGATGTTTAAACACACATAAATAGACTAAGTCCTATGATTCTGAGATCATATCATTTGAATTTCATCTGATAATAATGAACAGTGCCAGCATGCCACTTACTACATTAATTCATTCATATGTCAGCAAAAGCAAATCTCAGGGTATTTTTTTTTCATCTTCATAGAATATTTAATCCTTAATCTGAAGTTAAATATGAGCTTCATGGAAAATCATTAATATGAGGATGGTGTGAAAAATTAAGTTCTAGAGCAAAAAAATTAAATATAGTAGTGATGAAAACAACTTCTGTAGAGAAGGCCTAGTAAATTATTATCTTAATCCAATTTAAACATTACTGACTCAAAGGAAACAAAAATCCTGTGCATATTCCTAATTCCTGTCTGATCTGTGTATATTGCTGTTAATAGTTCCAAGTAAATGGGGCTGAGAATGATCATGGGATGGATAATAGTTACAATTAGTAGTTCAGAGAGAATATTCTACACTGAGATACTTGTAAAAGCTAAAGAAAATATATTTAAAAGTAAGCATATTTAATAGTGTGAATTGGTACATCACTAAGGAAAGTACTATTTGCTCTGGTTAAACTAGTTGGTTTTTTTCCCTGGAACGAGCCCTCCAGTCTCTTTTACACAGTATTTTTTGACTGATTTAAATACAAAATTACTGAAGACTGGAGACTTGTGTAGTTATTTTGTACTATAAGTTAAATTAGTTTATGCATATTGGCAGATGAGCCTTTCTAGTGCAGGAATTTTCAAGAAAACTGTATGTTATTTCTCTCTGTAAACTAGAATTTACTTGAAGCTGTCTGTATTATGCCATGAACTTTAACAAGTCCCCAGGTAGACTGCAGGCATGTGTGCTTTTCCCCTCTAGTCTAGTGCAGCTAGATGCTGAGCTGTGTCAGAGCAGCAGAAACCCATTTTCTGCTAGAAAATGCTAAATACATTTATACCCTAAAGCTGTAGGTACTTAGTGTTTGAAAAGAACTGATCCACTGATTTGTGGGGGGGTGGTTTAGTGCCAAGTTTAGTAGATAAATTCCTGCCACTACTCTGAGCCACTCTGGTCAGACTCTGTAATTTTGGGTGTATGGTGGGGCAGTTTCCAGTTCTCTCACAGTTTGTCAAGGGAAGTATATCAGCTTTTCTGAGTTTTCTTATCTTTGCAAAATAAATCTGAGTAATTCAGAGACTAAAAAATTTGTGCTGTTCCTTTCCAGAGCCTCAGGGACCACCAGTTAAGAATGAATTGAGATTTTAGAGCATCTGCTGTGTATATCATATGAAAAGGCAATGCAACTTAATAGTATGAACTCCAATTATGCACTAAATACCATAGAGCTTGTATATATGTCACAGAAGGTTGTGTTAGGAATAGTTGAAGAGATGCCTGTGTGTAACTGCATCAGTTTTACACAATGTTATTTAGAATATAAGGAAAACTTACGATTCTTCCCAAGCAGCATAGCTAATGCAAGCACTTAAATCTCTGTGCTTAAGCTAACACCCCTGGCTCAGCAGAAGTTTAATCTTCTGCAACAGGAGAAAGATCCTACAGTGTTCTGACAGGAAAAACAAGCACCATCAGGAAACATGGACAGTCCACTAGAAAAAAAAAAAATATAAAAATTCTGGCTTCTAGATACTTCTCCCTCTTGATTTGTAATGCAAAACTGGCTAAAGTTTTTTAATATTTATTAGCTCCCATTTATTCTTAAATCATAGAGAAGCTATTGATCAATATGTTGAGCAGAGTAGTGAGCACTGAGAATTGTACCCTCCATAAAGATACTGCTACTTGCCAGTGGCTGAGTTTCCAGAACAGGTTGAGCTCTCACTATCCTGCTGGTTTACCTACTTGCCTCTGAAGGTTGTCATTTGTGTAGTAATAAAGTATTGTAAATATGTAGATACATTCCTCAGAACAGGTGGTGACGAGATTAAACAGTCATGTTGACTTGCTTGGCTTTTGATTCTTTTGCATTTCTTTCTCTTGTTTTTCCAAACAGCATGGGAAACAGTTGTAAAGGTACAAATCAAACTGAAGTGAAAGGGAAATATCATTACAAGTGAAATGAATTTATTTCTTTCATACAGAGATGCAGATTTTCTCCTTTTCAACCATGTGATAAATGCTTTTCACTGTGCCATTAGAAAAAAAAAATAAATTATTCAGTGAGCTGAAATAGCTTGTTTTACATAAGCTATAGTAGTAAGAGCATGGATTCTCTTTAAAAGAAGCAGAAAAATATATAACATTGTTTCTCAAACATTTTGATTTCTTGAGTAGTTACCTACCATAGTTTTGTAGGAGGGAACACAATCTTGGGGTTTGCAGCATATCTCCTTACTTCTTGGTTTTAGGTTATTTATATGAGCAGTGTTTTTGTTGTTCAGATAATTATGCACCAATGTACAGTGAACATGCTCTAGGTACTCTGTGTAACTTGGTCTTTGTGTTTTGTGGAACTTCAGAGCACTGTATGTGCAGATTTGCACAAAAATTTGCAGAATTGCAATGATTTCATGCAGATGAAATAATAAGGCAAACCAAGAATGTTTTAGACCAGAGATAAAATAACCAAACTGGTGTACATGTGCGTAACTATGGTGTGGACATTTTGGAAAGAGATGGTGAAAATTTTCCAGTGAACATGAAATTATGTGAAAGCTCAAAAATTCTGAAACAAAGAAGGGTTGTGAGACAAATCTTGAAAATGTGCAAGTGTTGTCATTGAAAATTTTTTAGGGTAATTGTGCTTTATTTTTTTTTAGGCTTTTTTATTATTTATAAATTACATAATTGAATATGTTTGAAAGAGCTAAGTAACACAAGAACAATAAAATGTTTTTGCTTTAATAACATTTCAAGTGTTACCTAAAGGAACATTTTTTATTACTTTTCATTTTGTTAAAGAAATGAAAAATGGATTTTTAGCTTGATTATTTTTTCCTGAAGATTCATTATTTATCAGCTGCAAGACACTTCTTGCAAGACAGATTAACTATTTAAACTGAAGAGGCTTACATTAACTTTGCAGAAGTTACAGACACTCCAAACATCTTTTTGAACCACTTTTTACTTACAGAAAGCAGGAATTGGAAAGTAATGCAGAGCCTGATAACAAGGCTCTATACTAGATGAAGAAAGTTAAAACATCGATTGCTACAGTGGCACATTGGCTGTCAGGCATATATGAAGAAAAATGTAAGTCATAGTGCTTGAGTTAAATCTCCTGAATACTGATGTATAATTGCCACCTCAATTTAAATTCTTCATATTTACCTGGAGAAATCCTGTCAACACCAATTACTGTTTTGCACACATCCTGTTTATTACCCATTTATTTCATTGTTTAAACCTTCACTTACTTATATCTTTTGTCCTGGCTATTTGTAGGATGCTGTTTTTAAAGATTCCTGTTTCTTTTCTACTTGGGAAATTAGAGAACTTCCACTGTAGCTTGGAAAAATCATGTAAACTATTTGGCTGTGATTCAACATTTTGTCAGCTCCTGAGTGAACTTCTAACTGCTTCTTCAAGATTCAGCTATTGTTTAGATTTTATCACAGAAGAGTTGATTGCAGTAGAACCATCTGCCATTCACTAATCTGTGGGTTGAGTCTTTCCTAACAAGCTCCAATGCTACTGCACAATGGCTTGTCTCCATTAAATGGGATTTCTTCAATTAGCTGTTCTTTTTAAATAGAACAGGTGATCATAACTTGTTGGCAAATGAAAAGATCTGAAGTCAGTATAAAGAGAACCTACCTATATTCAATGATTAGCATACTGGCTATTATGTGAGTACCTTATAAAAGATTTGGGCATCCTATATTTTGAAACTGAAATCTTTAAAGGATCATTTACAGGAGACTCTTTAAAGTCTCCTGTAATCTGCATTCTCTCAATTCTTCATACTCTTCAGTAAGTATGTAGAGAGGTACCAAAGGCTTTCAAAACCTAATGCTAAGTTTTACCTGAAAAAAAAATAAAATTCCGAAGAACAGACTTTCTCATCATAGAGAAAAAAACTTAAATCTGTTGGCAGGCTGAGATTAAGAGACCATCTGTCAAAGGGGTAGTGAGTCCCCTTTATAAGGAAAATAAAAAATAAAAAACCCACAACTTTTCTTTTTTTTTACTGTCTGTTATTCTGCTGTTTCAACGTTTGGTGTTTTATTCACATTGTTGTTCGGTTTTACATTCAATACAAATCTCTCTCTCTTTCTCTCTCTCTCTCTCTCTCTCTTTATTTTTTTATATATATATATATATATATTCTTTAATAAAATTGTCTCCTTATACGCCTTTGGTCTTGCATTGCTAAAA
>JANHGL010001156.1:59160-79510 GCA_024611195.1 Ceyx melanurus
CTGTAGCTGATAGGCTTCAAACCCTAAGTCTCCAAGGGTCTTGCATTGCTAAAAATTTAAGATAATATCTGTCCAAACCAGAACACCATCTTTATCACTGTTTCCTCCAGTGTTACTCATATTCTAGCAACTTTCAGTTGCCCAAACACTGCTGTCTCTTTTGAAAATACCTCATTAATGAAAAAAGTTTGGGTGCTTTTACATTGCTTCTCTTAGGTGTCTCATTTTGTGCACATATGCTCTCTGACCCCTCTTATGTTTCATCAGCTCCTCGGAGCTGTGAAAATAAGATTGTTCCCCAAAGGCTGTTCCTTCTCTTTCCTTCCAGAAGATTCCATGTTATCTAGAGTGCAACAACAAGGAAATGTAGTAATCTTCCCTGCTTCCCAGCCACATCATTGTAACTAAATCTGTATATTTTAATAACACAGTAAACACAGGGATTTCAGTCATGTATATTCTGCCTGGTGCAAAAAGAATGCCTTTATTCAGCAAGGGTTTTTCTGTCTGGGGAATCACAAACCTCTTCATTTTTTACCATATCCCTGCATAATTTGGGTTATTTTTTTCTTGCTTCTCTGCACTCTATGGGAATGTTGCCTTTCCCCAGATCATTTGGTAGCTCCATATTCCTGTCAGGTGGGATCATCTTTCGTTTGATAGCTTTTGCACCTTCCATTGGTATCTGTCTGTCTTGTTGGCTCAGGTAGGTTCTTCCCTTCCTGATAGTAAGGTGGTCCTGACCACATATCTAATCAGTGAGATGCCTTCTGATAAAGAGTCCCTTATTTATCAGAAAGTTCATCTGTGTTAACAGACATCTCCTTAAGATCACTGACCAGTAAGGTTGGATTTGGAACCTGTTTCGAAAGACCAACTGCACATTTTCCTTCAGTTTATGCAGTTTTAAATGATCTGCAACACCATAGCCCCTGGCTGTTTCAGTTTGTGCTATAAAATTTTGGGAAAGTCCATTTGTTTCTGTTTCTATCAAGTTTCTTTGTTTCCTTGCGGCATGAATTTTTCCTTCTGAAGATGGTTTGTCATATTTATGTCAAAGATTTAAGATGTTTTCTATGACCTCCCTCTCTGAATTTTAGAACCCATTTAAGTACATAGCCCATCTTGCAACAGAGAAAAGTCTTTTTCCCTGTCCCTCTTGGGTTAAGACCAGGTCTCCGTTGTTTTAGCTGGATGGCTCAGCCACTCTGACCTTACTTAAAGGAGTCAGGCATGAGGAATGCTTTTGAAAAGCTTTTTATCTGTACATATATATGGAGTGAGAGAGGGAGAGGGTGAGACAGAGAAAGATGTGGGTGTGATATATAGCTGTAACTCATGATTGAGTGTAAGTCATTCTAAATTATCCAGTTCCTTCTGTTGTCTTCTACATAGTGACCAGGGATGTTTGCCTTTTATCAACTATTTGAAATTCCCATGCTATTTAACGTTCAATTCTTCTATCTCCAAGAGGTGTAATCACTTCCAAAAATTTAAAATCGTTTCCTAGGCTATTTTCTAAATGTTTCTACACGTAGGTAAGAAATTCCCAGTGGATGCTACTGATTGATTTTTAAGAGGAATATAGCTGAAGTACCATTACTCTCAGATTATCACAAAATTATTCAAGGGTGTTCCTTTAACACTGATGTAAAACTTACTGTGTTCTTGGCAAGAAGACGTCAGTACCAGCAAAGATCATGGAACAGGTCATCTTACATACAGGACAACCAGGGGATCAGGCCCAGCCAGCATCGTTTCATGAAAGGTAGGTCCTGATTGACCAAACTGATCATCTTCTATGACCCTATGATCTGCCTAGTGGATTAGATTGAGTCTCTAAAGTTCTAGAAAACTCTCCTCTTAGAGATGTGGCTTGTGCTTTATGCTACCTGTCAGCTCTCACCTGCATTTCAGAATCTAGATCTGATGACTGGACAGTGAGGCCATCTGTTGACTTCTCCATTTGGGTCCCAGTTCTTCTCTGGATCTTCTTCCATGGACTTTTTTGTCCCATTAGGAAGTAGTATCTGTCTCTCAGTAAGCAACCTGTTCCTATCCTCATCACAGCAGGATTTTTTTTTAGCTGCACTAAATTATGAAAATAAGCTGTAGTAAATTGGGCTCTAGCTATGATATTTTAATATTTGTTTTCCTAAGTAACATGCAAAAATCTGATGACAGAAATCTGATGTCTTCATTCACAAATAACATTCTTTCTATTTTCATACAATTAAATATTTACCTATATGCAGTGTCCTCTCCTGAAAAGAGACATGGGTTACAAAATAGCTAATGTTCTTCAGTTCTTGTTTTTACTAGTGCAAGATCTGGCCTACCATCACAGTCAAGAATTGGCTTGTTCCTTGAATTAGGAATTGTTGGGTCACAGAAACACTGTATTTAGTTCCGACTGTCTCTCAGACAGTCCTTCCCTGAGGCAACAGTAACAAAAATACCTCAGTGAAGACTTCTGCACTGGCATTTTACTCAGTGGATATTCCCCAGGAGAGAAAAATCCTAAATTGAACAAATAAAAAAAACTTTATGTCCTGATTGTCTCTCAGAGACAAATTTTAGACTACATATTTTTGGGCTGTAAATGTCAGAAACAGTCTGCCTCATTGATTCTTTAACTTACTCACCTGTGATTTCTTGGAAAAAGCTATAAATACCAAAAAAATTGTGCAAGCTTGTGGGCATATTAAATGAAACTGGACTAAAGCCTTTTAGATTTTATTTTTTTTTTAATTACATAACAAAGACATATTTCTGCAAACACATGGAAAATAGGAACACAAGGGTTTTCTTTGAAAATTGAAAAGGTTGCAGAAAAATAAAAGTTACCATACCTTCCTAAGCTTGATCTATATAAATTACTGATGAAATATTAAAGTTCATGGGTTGGTTACATGCAAAGCTGGGTTAAAACACTCAGGAAAGTGGGACACTCGTTTAAGTACTTAAAATGTTTGTAATTTAAATGCATTTTGAAAATAGTTTGAATGGTATCCTCTGACTCCTAAGGAAACCTGCAAGATCTCCTCTTATTCTCTCAGTATTCCATATCTCAGTTCTTGTACTGCTGAAGCTAGTGGCAGTTTTGCTAATAACCAGTGTGAGGAATGAATCACTCTTGGTAGTGAACGGATGAAATTCGAATGCAATCTCCAAATATTCATCAATAGATTTTTAGACTAAAGTCCCAGTCTGAAGAGGGAGATGTTAGAATGGTTGCAGAGATTCAAACAGATATATCACTTCGAATATTTTCTAACTATATTTCCAACTAACTTGATTCACACAGTGGTATGATACTTCCAAGTAGTTAGTGATGGCATTTTCAAAATGGGACAACCAAGAGATCAATTTAACTCTGGGTTAAAAACTCCAATCCTCTAAGACTGATAGTTAAAGAATTACATTGTCCTCACAGAAGAGTTATATCAGACCTCAAACAGATGCTGAAAAATCCTTGTTTTGCTGCTGATGTAACACAGTGGTGATTTTTTAAGATTCTTCATTGCCTTCCTCACATCCAATGTTAAAGCAGACGTATATTTTTAGCTCTGACAAGGCATTTGTAAGACTTATACTGCTATTTTAAAAAATGTGGGACACATTCTTCTCTTTCTGCAAAATTAGACTACTTCCAAGGGACAAAACGTTGAAATAGTGCTTCAGGTTTATTCTTTCTCTTCTGAGTTAAAAGTGATGGAGGACCTTGAACCTTTAAAGGAGGCAAAGCAAATAAGTAGTGAAACAGAGAAATGTGGGAAGGATAAAGATAGCCCTTGGTGAAGAAAAATACGTATCATCTGAAACAGTGAAAGATTACATGCTTTCTGTTTTCCTATCTTGTAAACTTTTAGTAAATTTCTTACCTGAAAAGCAATTAAAACTATTTTTTTTGTGGAGTATTGGAAGGTATTCTAAATACCCCAGCAAAGTAAGCAAAGTTGTGTTCATGTGTATTATGAAGTAGAAACAAGCTGCTGAGTAACTGCAATAGAAATTCTCTGTAATGGTGCCAATTTGAAACCCACAAGTCTTGAGTTTGACATCCAGATTAGTGCCAAATTCTTCTTCATTTCACATCATTCAGACTTCAACAGCCATAGGATCATTTGGTGCTTGTTGGGACTGTTGTGTTGCTGCTGCTATCCAAGGGCAGACTTTGATGCCTCATTTGGCCGAAAGGTTCTGGTTGTGACATGATGCAGCCAACTGGGAGATTGCCTTCTCCTGCACATGGCATTTATGACCTGAAAAGCAAAGTCAGTGTGAGTCCTAACACATTGGAGTCAGTGTCTGTGGAGTAAACAATAATTATATTTTTTAAATAATGTGAGAAAGCAGCTCATTCATGCATAAGAGGGAGGAAGATTTAAAAAAAAAAAAAAAGACAAGAACATTATAAATAAAATAACTCACTGGTTTATGACAGTTTGGGGTACTGTAGATCTTTTCACCCGTGTTTTTTCTTATTCAGAGCAGTGATTTATATTACAAAGTATTTTATTTGTCGTGGCTTCATAAAGACCAGGTTTGATCTCACTGAGTTTTGTTTTACGATTATTGTTCTTGCTGTTCTACATATAGATAAATGCAGAAAGGAACTGTTTTGAATTATTTGTGGCAATTACCCTAAATCCCAGTTTTCCGTACATAATATTAGCTGTACTTTTGAGGATCATGATAAATACTTTTAATATACTTTAATGGGTTACTGTTACAAGGAATTTTGCATTGCCACAATAGAGGCAGCATTACAGTAAATTAAATTACAGTGCACACAATTAAATAGAATAATGAAAAAAATCAGACCTAGAGCAACAGCTCTTTGGAGTCCTCTGAAATTCAATTCCATGATGAACATAATAGGAAAAGATGGTGAGTGGAATTTAGATAGTTAAGCTAGATATTATTTTGTTTATAATATCTCCATCAGGGATTAATGTTCTCTTATTTAGAGACATTGATTTGTCTCTGGATTATTTTTCTGATTGATTACTGTTGTAATTTAGCATTCCTTTTTCATTTATCTACTCAACATCAATATAACCTTAGGGCTTTCATAACTTCATCATGCTACAGTTGTTAAGCAATCTGCAATAATTTGTGTCTTCTCAATAACAGCTTTAGGGAAATCTGTACAGATTTAACTTGAGTTTATATCCATATATTACAAAAAAAAAACACCCCACCTTCCTTTCATCTTCCTTGAAAAGTGAAATACTTTTACATATTCTCTGACAAGAGCTCCTTTCCAAGAACACTTAAGCATGGCATACATTTCCATTTTATCAAACATAGCTGAATTAAGGCACATGTGCAGCCATTATTTTGAATAGGCAATGAAATCAGAAGGAATTATATTACAATTCAAAATTGTATTATTGATTTTTCAATTAGTATTTTTCTTTATATTATTTTATCTTATTTTTATTGGAGATGAACATGAATTCAATCCAATATGGGTCTGCCATTTAGAGTTAGGAGGAATATAAAGTTTGCATTTACTTGCCATCACTGTGTATTATTAATTTATTTACAAATGTTATTTACATGTTATTGCACTAAATTCAGAGTTTTCTGAGTTCAGTTGAATGATCTGTTATTCCTCCACAATATGTCCCAGTTCCAAGGACACCTATGGTTGTGCTCAGGGTTTTCAGGTTCTTTTCCTTTTTTTTTTTTTTATCCTGATATGATGTTTTACCTATTTATGAATTTGGTTATTCCCTTGGTTTAAATCGGATAAACTCCATTTACTGATTAAAAAAAAATAATGAAATTTTATTATTAGAGAATGTGGGGTGGAGGTGAGAGTGGTAGTGGTTAGTGGTTAAAATATGCACACAAAGCCTTATACTGATCTCCACCTTGTGTCATCTTTTGCCTGTCATGCTGAGGGGTTTCTTTGACACCAAGTCTTTAGCAGTAACATAGACACTTAACACCAGACCCTGACCTCATACACTGTGTTTGGAAGTTATAGGAGCATGGTTGTGATTTTTTTTTTAGATTATTAGATGTGCAAGCACTTTTCTGAATTTTGGCTTTACAGACAAGTCCTCCTTTCCAGTACTTACAAATCCTTGCTGTGAAAGTCAATGGCTGCATGTTGTGTGTTTCTTCTTTAGTGCTCCATCATAGTGATTTATGGGATATCTATAGACTTTGAAGAATTCACTTAAGAGTAATTTTTGAAGTGGGGAAAAAAAACCCAACCAGCTCTGTTTTTCTGTCTAGCTACAGGTCCCACTTCATCTCCCGTTATATTAAAGAAGTCTGTTACCAAATGCTTTTTATCTGTGATGAGATGAAAGAAAAAGGATGTTTCCTTTGTATTATGTTGTTAATCCTTCTCCAGAGGTATGTTTATGGGGTAGGGAGATATAGGGAATGGCCAGCAAGCCTTACTTCCTTAATTAAAAACATAATTAACCATGCATACAGCTCTCAACTCCAGTCTAACACTAGTATTATATTGAGTCTCTGGCTCTTAAGAGGATAGATCCATGGGTACATATCTAAGTCCAAAAATAATGTTTTAGATTTCTTTAAATTGATGCAGCAAATGTGTACTTCTGAACAGTGTAACAGTAAATTGTTTTGTTTTACTGTTTCAGGTAACAAACTGACAGTGTCAACTGTTGGTAATAGAATTAATATTATCATTATCTCTTTCAAAGATTTGGCTGCAGTTGCTAAAACACGCTCCACAGAAATGAAACTCATACAACTGTCACAGTGAAATATAGGAAGCTTCTTTTTTCTTTTTCTTTTTCTTTTTTTTTTTTTAAACTAGTTTTAAGTAGGAGTCTGAATCATGATGCTAAAAAGTCCATTATAAAAAAATCATGCAATATTGAACCTCTGAATAAAAATATTTTATTTGTCCCCTTGATGATTCAGACCCCAGATAATTTGTAGTGAGGATCATTAAAGTCTCCAACTTTTAGAGTGACTATAGTAGAAATAGATACCTTTGGTTATGTCTGGTTTCTGCCATCTTCTCTTTCCTCTTTCTTGTGATGTACGCTGAACAAGGCACTGAATCTGCAGATGTGGTTTCTTCTCCCATGAAGCAGAGTTCTATTACAAGGAATAATGTGGTGTCTCAATGCATTATACATGAGATTATATACAATCTTTAATAGTGCAGATGGATAATGCTTGTTAGATACACCAGATAGTTTGGTGGGAGAAATTTCCTATAATGAGTTTTCCACTTGTCAATGGATGGAGTCAGCACGAAGGACATGGGCACTAAGTTAAAGAATAGAGTTTATCTTTATAGCTTGAGTTTAAAGCAATAAAATAGTAAGTGAAATGATGCAGGAAGAATAAAGTGAAACAAGGTAATGCACCTAATCATTGCTGCATAAGGTTAGCTACAGTGATTAAGAAAGATACATCACCATTTGCCCTTAATACATTATTATCATCCAGATCTGCAGTCACTGGGGAGCCCTTGTTGCAGTAGAATTTGGAGATCCTTTCCCAGCAACTGGGAGGTCCTATACACTGTGTAGGTGATTGTGAGATGGATACTGGCTTTTCACACTTTTACACAGACACTGAGGGAATCAGACTATTTATAATTCACTTGGAGGAAGCCAATTCTGTTTCAAGCTCTAGAAATAAGAGGAAAGTGTATGTCAAAACTTTTCTCTTGAGAATCCACTTTTCTTCAGGTTTTTAGGGCAGAACTGGTCATTCAGCTTTTATGTTTTGTCTGAATCAGAAATTTATTTATTTAATCCACCTGTATGTATTTCTTTATATGTTATAACCCTACATCTTGAGAACATGAGACAACTCCTGTGTTCAACTCTGAATGAATAGAAAATATTTAATGGATATTTCAATCTAAGTAAGTGTATGAAACAGAAGTCAAGAACTCTCCCTTTTACTGTAGGAAACATATCCTACAGTAGACTTTGGCCAAAATTAAAAAACAAACAACAACAGCAACAAAACCCATATAAACAAAGCAAAAACCCAAACAAATAAAAAAAATATTGTCAGCCAGAAAGGAAGAAGGAGAGATTGAGGACAACAGTCTGTTCTAAATTCATTAAACAACTCCATCAGAATTGGAAAACATGTACTGAAACAGAGGAACATTTAGTGCATATGATGAATATATAATGTCATATCATTAAGAACACAGTCCAAAATTTTTTAAGAATACAAAACCAACTACCCCAAATACCAGACTTACTGTTCTTTGTAACTTGAATTGTTCTGATTTGTAGACAAAATATTGACAGCTTTGTAGATCTCAGATAGTTGAGGCACTCAACTAATTATCCAAAGATAACATGCAACATGGATATTCCATGTGCATTCAAGTTATATTATGCATATAAGTGTCCAAAATTTCCAAGTAGCTTTTTGACGTGTTGAAGAAAAGTGCAGCTAACATAATCTTATGCATGTGGACCTAAAATTAATCATCTTATTTTTTTTCAAATTTATTTGGTAACAGAGCTAGAAACATCAGTGCTATTGGAAGGACACCCAAAAATAGTATTCAGTGTTTTAGGAAATTATGAGGGGAGAAATAGGGGCAAATAATATTCCTGTGTAATTGAAAAAGTTAATGTGATTAAGGAGAGAATTTCTTTCTATCACGCATAAGTTATCACCTTATACCATGAAATACAAGATCAAATGACCCTTCAGAATAAATTAGCTAGCATAGGAGCATACGTTATGCTTTTCCATTCAGCATGCCTAATTAAATTTTAGTAAGCTATTTGTGCAAAAATATCTTGTTGCATTGTATTAAGAAATGTAATTAGAAAAAAATAAAAAATCTTTTACGTCTTTGGAATAGATTACGTTTATGTGACTGAAAGTGTGGCAGGGGTATTGCAGGCCTTAGAAAAGATTCCTGATACCAGAAAGAAATTCTAGGAAAGAATATGTCTAGATAAGAGTTGCAACAAAGCTGTGACAGGTGATACCAAGTCTAATGGGTTCCCATATCTTGAGTTTGATTTATTTCTTTCATTTTCTGTAAGTTAAAGAAAAGGTTTGATAGGCTTCAAGGAAGTAATATTGCTTCAAGACTCAAGTATTATGGGGCATGAAAAACTGGGACTACTTCTATACACATTGATATATTTGTCATAGTTTTGTTCCTTTATTCTGTGAATAATTTGTAATGTATGCTCTCATTTTAATTTTAAATACAGAAAAATCATTCATTATATGTTCAGTAGGCCACAGTTGAGTGTCAGTAGGAAGATGAATGTGTTTCTGGACTGATAGGAGTGTATCTGAGTGATGTGAAATATCAGAGATTATCCTGTCAGCTTTTGACATCTGTCACACACCGGTCACAGACCACAGCAAGGTTTCAATCATATTCTCGGGAACAGAATTAAGACTCAAAATGGTGTCAAGTGCCAAAAAGCTTTATTTGCTTTATTATTACAAGTTCACAAAGCAGACAGAGAGAGAAAGAGGAAGAAAAGGGTCAGTGCAATAGCTACCACCATGGATGTGCAGCATCCCTGATCCAAGTCTGGTGGGGAATGTTCCATCTGATGTTGGGTGCTCCTATTCTTTATTTGGTAGGCCTGTTGAATAGTAATATTTTTGGGGGGAACTGCTTAGCATATTACAGGAACTGTTCTGCTTAACCACACCCACCACCTGGCAGTGTTACTCATGCCCAGTACCATCTTTGAGGGGTCACAGGTGGTGTTCAAGGGGTCTCCAAACCCCTCAGTCTTCCAGTGTTTCTGGACATCTACACAACACTGGTATCATACCATGTGGCATACTGTGTTGAGCTCTGGAGTCCTCAGCAGAGGAAAGACATGGATCTGTTGAAGCAGGTCCAGAGGAGGACCACGGAGATGATAAGAGGGCTGGAACACCTCTCCTATGAAAAGAGGCTGAGAGAGTTATAGTTGTTCAACCTGGAGAAGAAAAGGCTCCAGCAAGACCATTTTGTTGTGGCCTTTCCATATATGAAGGGAGCTTATTAGAAAGATAGATAAATATTTTTTTATGTGGGTCTTCAGTGACAGAACAAGGGGCAATGGCTTTAAACTGAAAGAAGGCAGTTTTTGTACATAAGGAAGACATTTTTTAAGTTGAGAGTGGTGAGACACTGGAACAGGTTACCTGAAGAAATTTTGGATGCACCATCCCTGGTAGTGTTCAAGGTCAGGTTGGATGGGACTCTGAGCAATCTGATCTAGTGTAAGATGTCCCTGACCAAAGCAGAAGTATTTGAACTAGATTTGACCATCCCTTCCCTCCCCAACCATTCTGTGCTCCTGTGATTCTATATTATAAATGAAGACTTAATTTGAGCAGGCATAAAGATACCTGAGGTTGCAGCATCCAGTTTGAATATTTATGTCTACCCTAAAGGACATCAAGAGCATAAAATATTTACCTTCTTAAGCTCCAGAGGTATATTCTGGAGCTTGAGATTGCATTTGAGTCCACATTGAAATAAAATCTAGATATGCTCAAGGAGCTTTATCGGTGACTTTGGACAGGATTAATCAGAAGAAAATTTCAGACATCATTTACTTGTATTCTGCTGTCACTGCTCAAATACTGTTGTGGGAAATAGCTAAAGTCTAAGATTTTGTCTGTGAAAAGAAATCAGTACCATTTTCAGTTTTGCATGCTAATATATTCAGAATTTCATGATTTCCAAAGTGTTTTCCAACTCCTTTTGGCATTAGATAGTTTTACTGTGCTCATATTTGTACTGAAGTCTCATTATGATGTTTAGCTGGGATTAATTTTTGACAGGCTATAGTGTCATCACTGGAGGAAACTTCTTTATTGACCCTGAGAAAGATGTAGGTTTTGTACAAAAGCAATAGTAATTATTTTCATACATAGTCAGAATTAAGATCAAAGTTACTGAGATGAGTAAGAGTAAGAGTTTGTAAATGTTAGATTGCTGTTTATGGTTCTCTAAATTTTAATCTAAAAAAAAATTATTATTTGGCTGTTACTGATTATCTTCATATTTAAAAGAACATAATAAATTACACATCGTTGTATGATATGATAGAAAGCTCATCTAGTCCAACCCCCCCACCAGAGCAGGATCACCTTAGACCAAACTCCTGTTGGAATCAGTGGAGATTTAACGAGCACCTTTGCTGGGTTGCAATAATCTCTTCATCTGACTAAATCCAGATTTCTTAAATTTGTCCACATTTCTTCTGTATGGATGTAATTTTTATTCTTTCCTGGACGTACCTTTGTTCCATCTAAAGTTCTGACTCAGAAGCTGTTTAGATGAAATATAATGTGGAATTTCTAAATCTTTCTTCTTCCTCTGATATCTGCTACAAATACCAGTTTCTTCACATGTGGATGTTTAAACAGAATTGTTTTAATATCTGTTTCTGGAATCTCTCAGTGGTTTTTCCATCCCCAGTTTTGCTGCTAGACTGAAGTTCTGAATCTCCTAAAAAAATTGCCAGCTATTCAATAGTATTCATTTCAAGCCACCAGCATTGCTACTGTGTACACAGCAGTTGTCTTATCTGCTGTGTCCTTTCTTGTTGTGCTTGAAAGCCCTTTTTGCTAATCATGTGTCTTTGGCAACCTGAAGCTTTGAAGAGCAGACATGGTGCCAAATTCTCACAAGCTGTCAATCTTGATTTCCAAAGGAAGCCCAGTAAAGAGGGTGCTGTGGATAACACTGCCAGTGTCAGGAAGCACAATTCAATGTTTTTTTTACATGCACACCGTATTCTCATTAGTAAACCCTGGCATCAGTAAGCACAGTGTCAGTTAAAGCAGTCAGAGTGGTCACTGGGGACTGCCAGCAGCCACTGCATCTTTCTCCTGCTGTCTTTTCCTCCTGGCCTGAGGGTACCATCTTCCAAAGTGCATACAAGAAGCAATAGTTCAGAGTTTGTACTTTCACTGAGGAAGTACATAGAAAATTACCTTTTAAAGCATAATATTCCACAGGAGAATACAGCTTTTTCTTCCAATAATTGCTTCAGAAAAGAGATGGAGTGGCACTAGCTTGCTTGGTGAGGAATGGGTAGCCAGTCCAACAGCAGCCTCCCAACCAGTCTGCAGTGGCATGAAAATCACACTGGGAAGTTCTAGAAATTCTTGAAAGATGAAGTGACAGATGATGCCTTAAAGTCATGTAATTCAGTAGGTATGAAGCACTGTTTCACAAGTCCAGAATAGTCAAATAAATATCAAAGCCCTGTCAGAAGCGTTGTCTTCTGACCTGGTCCTGTCCCACTGATGAGCTCTTTCATATTTTGATTTTCAATTTCTTGATAGACAGAAAGCACACATTGTTTCCTAGCCACACATGCTCGTTCTAGAAACTTCTAAGTTGTTATAAAATGTTTAATTCATTTATTTCTGCCTAAATGCAACAATGAGAAAAAAAAACTATCAAAGAACACCCAGCAGTGCTGTAGTCAGTAAAATCTTCATGACACGTGTTTGGGAGCATAGCTCATAAATTCATAGCTCTCATGAATTAAACATTTTTCTGCTTGCTTTATTTTTGAACAATTGTTCTTCTCAAACATGCATTGGATTTTCTATTATCTTCCCAGGCTGGGTAGTATGGATAGAACCATCATATTATCTACTGAGTCAGAGTATTTATTAATCTGAGCTTTTACTGATTTTTTACCATTCCCTCTAAACAGAAGGTGCAAAAAGACATTTTATATGTCTGTTGGTATATACTGAGATGTATTTCTCTCTAAGGAATAGTTTCGTGCCACAGTATCCAGTGTTTGTATTGGAAGTGGTTGGCCATGCCACATCTTCTCAACCATGGTGAGACTGAGGCATGCTCTTCTGATCCTCCTTTTCTGGTGGTTTGAAATGTGTTGTAATAAAGGGATAAACTTCAGAGAAAGCTCCTCTAAATCAACAGGTATGCTTAGGTCAGAAGATCCCATTCTTTGGTTTTCCTCTGATCAATTTTCTTCTAATTCAAGGCTGCCAAGTGGACTTTAGTCTCATCATCTTCTCCTATCTCACTTATTATCCAACAAGTTTATTTACCTGTCCATTGCATCACTGTGATTGTTCTATCATTTCTCTTGCATTTTCTTTAACACTTGGCATTAGATCTTCAAGTCAACTGCATGCATTAAGAACAAAAAGAAATATGCAGTGTGAGAAATATGCAGTCATAAACCTAGAAATTAGTATGATAACAATGTTTGTATGATGTAAAAAGAAGGATTTACCTTTTAAAGGTAACTAATTAGAACATAAATTTAAAATAAACAAAAGAATTAATGACTGTGGGACACATTCACTTAATTTCAGAAAGCTAATGGCACTCCAACCATGTCAAGGGGAATTCAGAGTTTTGATGTCTCCCTGAAAGCACATGGATTTAGGAATCAAGGGTACAAGGCAGGGTGCTGGGCAAAGTATGCTGGATATTCATTTTAACAATGAACCAGGGGGCAAGATACAAGATGAGTGAATTGGTCTTCTATATTCATCCGTTTCCTAGTGGGTTATTTAGTATTTGAACAATCAAGTTTTGCTAGGAAATTTTAGAATCACATGCAGAAATACTCTTAGTAGTTCACTTTTGCTTATTCTCTGTGTCTAAAATGCTCATGGACTCAGGGAAGTGAAAAAGACATTGTGGTCAATAAACACGAGGGAAATTCAGCTCACTGTTTAATCTCATGTAAAAAGCATTGGCATCAAAAAGTACGCTGCTAGTTACTTTGGGAGGAAAAAGCAAAGGCCAAAATTGGTAAATTAAATACTCACTGAAGACTATTTACACAGGTCTACTTCATGTCCATAAATAGCCTTTCAAACCAAAATCTGTGCTATTCCTGCCTTTTTATGTTAGCATTTGTGTATGCAACTTAATATGAGCAATAATGTCAATTTCATTTATTTAATATTTTTTTTAAAAAAAAAAAGCTTCAAAGCATTACTGCTAGTAATATTTCCTTTTCTTTAGAATGCTCCTATAAAATGGAAACATGCTAAGCCCTGTGGTGACTAAAGGAGGCTTTTTCTTTGTCCAGCTTGCTCTCAGAAAGGCCAGGAACATATTTGTGCTGAAAATTGCTGCAAGGGGGATTTCATTAATTATTACTTGTGCAACTTGGTATGTTGTTTCTTTTTTCCTGGCACTTCTACTGATCAGATAACTTTCAGGCAATTTAAGAAACCGCTTAATAAAGGTTAGCCATTTAAACAGAGGGTTTTTATCCTTTAAGTATTTAAATTGCTGTGACCTTCTCAGCAATTAACTGACTTCCTAAGTGCTTATAAGGAAACTGGGTTTTGCCTTTAAGAAAAAAAGAGGAATATTAATTTCAAAACCTTTCCAGTATGGATCCATTCACTTCTCAAAGGAGGGTAAACTTCTCAACAGAAATGTTATGGCATTTATCCACTGGAAAATAGCATCACAAAATGAAGTTGTGGGTTGCAGAGCCCTGAATCTATAAGCCCACCTAGCATGCTGTGATGTGGAGACCTTTCCTGTTTGTGTTTGTATATACTCCAGTTTTACCAGTGTGCCATTGTATCCAACTTACACTAGATCCAGACTTACACCAGTTGAGTCTGCGTTTCACCAGGTTGTCCCATGAGGTGTTGCCAGGGAGAGGGAAAGGGAAAGAGCAAGGGAGAGGGGTTGGACTGGGGCTTCTTCCTTTCCCATCCATTTCACAGGGAGGATTTTGAGATATCCAGCACTTCTGTGACCCTAATGAACAATTTTATTGTATTTGGATGAGAATAGAGGATAAAGAGCAGAACTGGTCTTTGGAGTGTTTTTAAAGTCCATGGAGAATGAATTTGATGGTGGATAATACTGTGCTCTGCTTACTTTCCTACCTGTCCCTTCTAGTTTTTCTCGCCAGAGAACTCCAGGGCTTAATGCAGGAGTAAAGATAATACACAGGATTTTTTGGGTGGGCAGTTGTCCATCCTTTGAAGCTGCAGGCAGCTCCTACTGCCTCCTCAGAGCAGGCAGCACCTTGCTTACCAGACTTCCAGCTGGAGCTGGCATGGTCAGTGTCTGTATCTGGCCCTGAACAAAACACAGCTCCCTGTGGGTTCAGAAGGTGAGAGTCCAAAAATAAGTTATAATTGAATGCATGACTAATTGTTACAGGATCAATAACCGACCTACTTAGAATTTCTCTGTTTCATTAATTTTCCGTGCAGAGGTTTGGCTGCATTCAGTAGCTCTACAAACTGGTTTTACCTTTCAAATAAGCTATCACTTACAACCTTTTCTGCTAATAACCTCTGGAGAAAGAGGCTTCCTTAGCCAGCCCATACCCAGCACTACTCAGGTTCTACACTTCTATGGGAAACCTACACGTTTTCATTACCAAATGCAGATTTGCATAAACAAATCACTATACTTTTACTATTACAATATTTTGTAGGAAATGCTTTTTAAAAGAAGCAAGCAAGCATCATCTTGATGCATACAACCTAAGGAATAATTGTAGTCTGTTGGAAAGTACTGTAAACCTTTGACAGTATTTCACTATATAGGAAAAAACTCTGTGATGAAAAATGCTCTCAGTTATTCCTTGTTGCTCTGTTTATCTCACACTATCCCAGTCTTCCAGTGTTCCTTCTGGCTTTTGCCCCACAGACAGTTCTCAGACCATCCTCAATCAAACCCAAACAGTCACCTAAGATGGTGATGTGTCTTTCTTGGAGGCAGTCTCACCTGTAGTGCTACTCAGATTCATTTTACATCTTTTGTTTATAGATGAAATGTATAAGCATTATGTACTACAAAATATTTTTAGCCAGTGTGTGCTTTTAAGGAGTACCTATGTTTTATTTCTCCATGTACACGAAGAAAATTTTCCCATTACCTTTCAGCAGAAAACAGACTGTGCAACAGCAATTTTATTTCCCCTAAGGATGGTAGCCTGTCATCTCTATTAATCTTCTACACATTATGGTCACCTGCATGCTTTGTTCCAGCATGATGAATTTTTACACATAATATAGAAAACTAGTGATATTTGAGAGAAAATCATTTACCTGACAGAAGGCTATGGGCAGAAAGATGGAAGTGGACTGGATTGAGTTTGTGCCATATGGTGAGTCCTATGGCCTGTTTTGTTTTTATTCTATAGTGTGGTTACTGAGGGATTTCTGAATCTCAGTAACTAAGCAGTTAGGAATCTTCCAATTTCTTTCTTCTTGCTGCAGGTGATTTAATATACTTAATAAAATTCAAGTCATCATACGGACTTCAAAGGGATAATTGTCAATTTAAAATTGTATATATTCATTAGAGTCCACATTAATGAGGCCTTTCATAGTACAGCACCCAGTGCATTTAATCCCAATGAAAGCTCTGACCATCATCAGAATAGAAAAGCATGTATAGTGAGTGTTCCCATCAGTGTTGGTATTTTCCTTTCACAGTTCTTTTTTTTTATAAATTGCTCTCAGAAGAGAAAGTCCTTGATTGTTTTTTGTTGCTCAGGTTGCATTATTGTCATATTCTGGAGGTTGGCAGTGATGCATAGCAATGTAGTTTATTGTGCATTGTAGCAGGATGTACTGCAGCATGAGATCCTATTATTTGTTCAAGACGTGTGAGGTGCTGGTTTAACACCATTTAAGCAATGTTAATGTGGGTTCTGAAGCAAATTGCCTTCACATTTATGTTAATACTACCTCTAACTGAAAGCAGTATTAATATTCTAAGTTAAGAGGTGATATTAATGTTTTTTTCCCACTAAGTTGTTTACAATTAAATGTAATTAATAGCCACATAATAATTTTGTGTGGAAAGGTTTTTGTTGTTGTTGTTGGTTTGGGTTTTTTTCCCGTGGTCTTCTGTCTTTCACTATTAAAAATGTGTTTAGGATAGGATGAATTTTGCTGAGCTTTCAGTTTATGCACCCTACTGACAAGTTTTTCATTGCTGAAATTGTGTTCAAAACCTGTATTCCAAGGTAGCATACAGATATTTCTTAAAAGTGACATTTTCTATTAAAAATTGAGTATTTTCTTGAATGTTTTTCACTTTACTAGTTTATGAACAAGTTACAGAATTATTGCTCCTCTCCTCAAAGTTGAAAGAACCTTTTGTTAAAAACAGTGAAATATGAATGGCCAATTACATCTCCCTGCAGTACTGCCAACTTGAAGACTTTGGATCCAAATTATTTCTATCAAAGTACAGTTTTTTTAAACCAGTTCCTGCCTGTATTACAGAACGAGGTAGAAAGAACAGTAGAGTATTCCTAAAGAAAGAAACTTTAAAATGGCAAGTACAAGGAAAATGTTTATCTCTCATATTAGATAAATTAATAAAATTTTCTTGGAAATATGCAGATATAAAATTATCTTACATACTCTTACTTTTCCTTCCACACCATCTAGTATTATCCTCCCTTTGGAATTAGAAAGCTGATGAAAACTAATGAGGAAAAGCAACATTAGGAAACTCACATATTCTTTGTTCAGGAGATGGAGAGCTGTCCTAGCCTTGTAGCTGTCCCCTAGCTGGGAGGGTCCCCTTGGCTGGGAGGATGTCCCCCAGGCTGATGCTCAGCTGAATCAAAACCAGAGGTGTCACAGTTTGGTGTTATTGTAGCATCAAAGCAATTTCCTTCTCAGGACAGAAAATAAGGAAGGAAATTGGCTCTCAGAAGTATTTTCTGAGACAGAATACTTCTTGGGGATCTTCCTAGTACCGAAGCAGCTTATGGTGCATGCTCTGTTCAGGTTGACAAAATCCATCACCTCTCACTAAATGACTAGTGCAGGACCACAAAAGGAATTAATCTCACAGCTGAGGTAAGAGTTCATGTGCTCTTAGGTCTTTGTCCTGTACTCTAGGTGTGGGAAATGGTGGATTTCTGAAAAAAAAGAACATAAGAAGAACCCTACAAATCTTTTTTAGCACATTCTCCTCTGTAATAAATGAAGTGGAATGAAGTCAAGCACACAAGAGACTAACTTTTTCATGCCTAAAATTAATTAGAGCACATAAGGAAATGAGGAAAATAGAACACATACATGTATAAAAATAATGGAAAGTAATTTTTTACATGTACAAAAATAATATTCTGAATAGAAAGTATTTCACTGGCAGCTGAGGAAAAACACTATTTGGGAACTTACTGTAAGTACAGAATTACTTTGATAGTTAAACATCATTAAATAAGCAAAATTAATGTAGGAGAAAGTGTACTCTGTTTAAAATCAGTGTTATAACATTCCTACCATATTGTTCTGATCATTTAATGGAATTCAAAATGAACCTTAGAGGCACTTGAGTCTTTGGTTTTTGCCAGTTTCAACTCCTGGCAGCCTTTGCTTGTTTTCTTGCCCTTTTGATTAACTAAAGATTAACTAAAACAAGTAGGAAGATTAAATAGTTGGATTATTTTTTTTTTAAAAGTAATCTAGCTTCAATTTTCAGACTGAGTTCTCACTCTATGAAGAGTATAGTTTTTTGAATCATTCCTTACAAAACTAAGCTAAGATGAAATACTTGCTATAATATGTATATATTTGTAATTTGTAACTCCTCTAAATGATTGAAGTAATATTACACAAATCATAATATCCTTTTCATTCTCTCACAATGTGTATCTTTATATATTTTTAAATACAATGTAAATATAAAGCATCTAATTGAACTTCTATTCTATATAACAGGGTAATATTGTGGAATCCTGATATCATGCACTTGAAAATCAGGTTATTTTCCATTGTTTTATATTGGAAATAGAGAAGTGCATCTGTCGTAGGTGTAATAACAAACTTGTCAATCCATTCTGCTATAGAAGTAAACAATCTGGTTTTAGTTACATGTCATACTGTAAATCCTTATTCCTGTCAGGGAGTTTTGTTGGTCTAAACAGCTATGAAGGACTGTAACCTTGAATAAGTTTGCAGGTTACAGAAGTGAGAAAAAAAAGTTTCTTAACTTTATTTCATACATATGCATGTGCTATATAAAATAGTTCATCTTAACATAATAATTACTGTCATCTAATAGAGTCATTCTTTAATGCCAGAAAGTGGTCATCTTTATCTGACGAGGAAAATAGAAAACCATGATGGACATTTGAAAATTTCAGTGGAAAAATAATTGGTGTAAAACCACAATTCAGCAAAGCACTACTCAGTATGTGCACAATCTGTTGAAATGTCTGTTATATCCACCTTGTGTTCAATGCAGTGGGCATTACAGATTCATTGGGAGTCAGATGTGAGAATAAGATGTACAGCACATGCAGAGCCTTCAATCACAGCACGCCTCTGGCGCAGGATGGGGTGTCAGTCATGAACAATGTCAGTCACGTACTGTGAATTCATTTTTATTTTGGATGAGACATGAAGTTGATCTGAACAGTCTCTGTAAGAGCAGACATTGTGTTTGGCATCACTGGGAAGCTGGGTCAATAAACCTCACAGGCAGAAAGGACTTAGTTGCAGGAGGAGGAGAAGGTGACCAAGGAAACCCAGGCACTTGGTGGCCCTGTAAGGACCACAGTGCAAATTAATTACAGAGTTGTATTGGTGTGTGCATGTTCAGAATGCTTTGGTGAAGTACGTAGAGAGAATTCTATTCTAATATTAACATTAAATTTAAAAATGACCTTAATCATAAGGCCCTATTTATTCTTCATTTTACTCCCCTGTCTGTATCTTTATAATATTGCTGCAGTACCATCCATTTATGCTCTTCCAGCTGATGGGAAATGGCACAATAAAAAGAAATTTAGCAATACATGTATTTATCGTATGTCGGGCAAAATACAATTAGAGAAGGAAAGAAAAATACAAACATTTTGGGAAATTGCAAAACAAATCAGTATATCTGACCTTTACTTTCTCCTAACAAAAGCATTTAATATTTAAAGCAGTAACAAAAATCAAGTTGCTTCCCAGAAGTCTGACAATGAACAGCTTCTACAAAAAAAAAAAGATGCAGCAGCTATCTCACACATTAGCCTGAAGCTCCAAATACTCCCTGACTGACTGCCCTGGTATGCAGCAGAAATTGTAAACATTCCAGGAAATCAGTGAAGCTTCAGCATATGTTTAGTGCTGAAGTGCTAATCCGAAGAACAATTCTGTGGCAGAAGATTGCACTTCCCTGCTCTAGACAGGGACTTGCTGCTCCTGCTCTGTCTGTGGTTGTATTACATGGGCATTTTAATGACCCGATTAAACTCACTGTAAGAGTTTTGCTCCCATTACTCACATCTGAAGGCTGCCTCCAAACAAAAATAGTCTCTATTAGAAATGTAGTTCTTCTTCTAAAAAAAAATTATATATATATATATAAATAATTTATTTTTTTTTACTATGG
>JANHGL010001156.1:81711-103690 GCA_024611195.1 Ceyx melanurus
CTTTATGCAATAGCATACAATATATTGTGTACCAACAGCAATAATGTAATCTAACTCAACATTCTTGTCACTATACTCTTATTATAATAATTATATCATATGCACTTAAGTTACAGTTTCTTAGCCTCTTAACTTTTTCTATGCTGTTGGTATAGAAATATAACATTATATAAAATATTATATAAAAATATAATATAAAAATATGGCTTCATAATTTATTCAAGAAGAAAGCTCTCTGGATATCCTCAAAGTTATTCTATCACATGTTGACTTAGGGAAAAGGACTCTGAATTTTGCAGGTAAAAACCCCACTGCATTCCTGCATTCCTCTCGATACCCATATAATCTTTTAAAACAACTTTTTCTGTTTTCTGTGCAAAGGAAATTTGAGGGACCTCAATTTGTTAACACTTTTTTCCTATTCATTGTCCAGAGTCTTCTTGTACCATCCTATGTGATAGAAGGTGGCCAGCAACACTTAGTCAAAAGTATTCTCACTTGTAGGAATGGATGAAGAACAATTCTTAAGCACAGAACTAGGCACAAAATGAACCGTGTTGGGACTTTAATTCAGCCTACAGTCTGAAGCTGTCATTTAGATAGCTAAATGTTGCATTATATTCACTTGGTTGGTAACATTTATTTTCCATATTATCCACCAAATGTGGCATTCAATTTCTCTTCCTGCATGGCAGGATGCTACTTTGCTGATCTGCATTTCCACAGACAAAGAAGAATCGGATCTCCAGTTCTACAGTAATCATGATGCTCCATCTCATTTGTCACCCTCCATGTGTCTGAGGAGGCAGTAGCAGAAAGATTGAAAACCAGCATGAGAGGAGATTAGAGGAGTTGTGGGTAGTGGACTCTTGGGGACCCTGTAGCCCAGAGGGAGATGCTTTGTTTATTCCTGTGCCTTCCTCAACAGGTGTTTCCCAGATTGCTGCCTGTGTGACCGTGACAGCTGGGCAGGCAAAGACAGTGGTGAATGTGGTCTGTCAAAACAGCAGCAGCAAGAACTGGTTAACAAGAGCAGTTCTTTACTGCTAAACACTTCTAGCATAGAAAACCCCTCAAGTGGAGTGGGAAATGGGCTTCTGGGAAATTTCATGCTAATAGCAATATGTAATCTTTGTTTATTTATTTATTAAAGGAGAACAAAAATACCCTTTCCCTACAAGGCAAGGAAGGGAAGAAAGGGAAGGGGATCTTTCCTTTGTGTTAGTCATATTACTCATAAGTCCTCAGCTGGTGGAGTGCTGTCTGTGAGAGTATGGAGGAAAGGCACATCTAGGAAAGACAAATGTATCCTGGTGCTGGAGGAGGTCTCACAGTCCAAGGGGCAGGTAGCAAGGACCAGGGGAGAGACTGTGCAAGAACTAGAGGCATATGAGCCAAGGGGAGCAGTAGACATCGATCATGGGCAGGGGTTGAAAAGCACTGAAAAAGACATCACACTGATTACCAGAGGGACATCTCAAACATCTTTTCCTCTGTGTTCTCAGGTGGTTGCAGTTAATATCACATGATGGCCACTGTGCTGTTCTTCAGACTGCAGAGGGGCAGAAGCTGTTGTTGTGTGACAGATTTACTGGTGGTGGAAGTATGTAACTAGTAAACCCCATCTGCGAGAGGTTTAATTAATCAGCTCTTGTTGCACTGCAGTGTTCCCACAGGTCCCAGGAGAAAGGTCAAAGCCTGAACACAACATGGCTTTTCTGCTGGGAAACTCCATCATTGTCAAAACACTCTGTAACTTGCATAATACAAAAATAAAACAAATGGATTTTTTTCATATCGTCCCTCTTAAATCATACCAAGATCTGGTGACCAGTGTTGCTTTTGTAGTCACCAATTTGCCTGATTGCTTAGGTTTCCAGCTCGTTTGCTAGGTCACTTGTAAAATGATGCCATTTTAATCCAGCTTGCCCATTAAAAACAGTTAATGTGTTTGAAGGAGAAAATTGATACATAAAGTGCTTCAGTTGCATGCTTGTTCTCTTACCTTTTTTGAGGTTAGTCTAAATGATGTCTATAATGTTAATAATTATGGGTGGAAGCTGAGGCATAGGAAGTTTCATGGTTTTCCATTGCTGGACTTGATGATCTCAAAGGTCTCTTCCAGCCAAATGATTCTATGATTCTATGATTCATGTAAACATAAGGAGGAATTTTTTCACTGTGAGGGTGACAGACACTGGAACAGGCTGCCCGGGGGGGTTCTGGAGTCTCCCTCTGTGGAGACATTAAAAGCTCTCCTGGACATGTTCCTGTGTGACCTGGTCTACGTGAACCTGCTCTGGCAGGGGGGTTGGACTAGATGATCTTTTGAAGTCCCTTCCACCCCCTGACATTCTATGACCCTATAATCCTTTAGCCAGTTTCAAAAATTATGCCCTTGTCTTTAAATTTATCTAACAGAGCTCCAGTAGGTTATTTTTCCCTTATGCTAATAATTTTCATAAAAGAACCCAACTGATACTCAGCCTGTTTTTTAGTTTTAGAGTTGCCAATTTGTGTTGATTATTTCTTTATTAACATGGTTTGGACAGTTCCAAAAGTATATTTAGATCCTTAAACTGATTTATTTACTTAAACTCCCAAATAATTTTGAACATCAACATCAGTCTGAGATGATTCGCACTGTGAAAGTGCCACTTTCTTTCCACTGAGAGCACCACATGACTAGTTTAAGCTTAAATATCTAGCTTTTGGACACCTTACTCAAAGTAAATGAATCCTACTCAGGGAACACAAGCAATTATACAGCTGTCCTGTAACTTATCTTTTCAAACTGGGAACTTGGTCTCAGGTCCAGCACATCAGCAAAGACTTGGAGTTGAACACAGCCTGGTGTGTGTGGTTATGTCCTCAAAGATCATGGGTCATTTTTCTTTTCAAAATTTGAATTTAAAAAAAAAAAATAATCAAATATTCAGAAGGAAAATGTAGCACAAGGAGATAAGTCTGTTACAAACCGAAGCTCTGCTGTGATTTTGTGGTGCACATATTCCTGATTTTGGATTATTTTTTTTACCCTCTTTTCAATTTAAGATGAAAGAGAAGAAATGTGTTTTTCAACGTTTAATATCAATCAGAGCATCTGAGGAAGCTCATACCACAACAAAAATACCCTCATCTTTTATCTCAAAGCTGTGGAGAAATTCTGCCATAAACAGGTCTGCTGCTCAATTTTATTTTATGTTCATTTGTACTAGTATTGAAAATGAGCAACAAGGGAGACCACAGGTGCTAAAGCACTAAAGAAATGGAAAACAAATTCAATGTTTCATTTTCAGCCGGAGGCAGATTACAATGTTTCCTGGGGAAAATTTCCTTTAATAGAAGGAAATTTTGTGGTAAACTAATGGTGACATTAAGCAGAATTGACTATAATTGATTAATGTCATCTGCATATTTTGTGATTATCTGGCTGCACTGTAATGAAAATGTTGCGACACTCCAAGACTGTGCACTGTGTTAAGTCTTCTTGCATAAATCTGAAAGCATAAAGGGGATTGGAGAAGTGCTTTAAATTGCCAAGGATGATCTAGATTATAAAGCTCAAGTGCAAAATTAATATTAATTTTTAGTACAGTAAAATTAGCTGACTCTTCTAAGATTGCTGGTACTTAACCTTTTCTGGTGTAAAGTGATCTGCTTTAAAGTGAATTCTAAAATTATTTCACTCTTGCAATTATAAGTTTGTTTGGTCTGTTTGTGATAGTCCATTCTTGAGTGGATGCTCTAAGAGCACTCATGGGAGATGGGAAGTTCTGGGGAGGGGAGCAGGAACAGCATCCCATGAGCTTTTGAAGAAAAGCCCTGTCTGCACATAGTGACATCTTGTCCAGGCCAGTTTAGTGACCCCTTCAGCTGGGAGTAAGCTCCTCCAAGATGAATGCATACCTGATGTTTCCTTTGGGGCTGTGTAGAGAAGAACATGAAATTCTGAATGTTGGACTTGTCATCCTCTAGCCTACTTTCTCTGTGATACTAAGAATTTCATGTATCTTGCCAAAGGAGTCAGCCTGCCTTCCAGTGAGGATGCATCTTTGTTCTTCTTAGAGAAATAATGTATTCTAGAAATTTGCAGTGAGGAACACTTGAGCTCCTGTTGGAGTCACAGACTATGTTACCCTGACCAGAAGGTACCATCATTCCCCACCCCTCCCCCAGCCAAGGTGTCTTAAGCAAACTTGTCAGAACCATTTTTTACTTCTTTTACTTTTACTTTAGGAGTAGTAGCTTCTTAAGTCACTCTCTTACGGTTCACAGTTCAAGTGAGGTCTAGACTGCACAGGCAAGGAGCTGGATGTTATTGAATTGTCCATGGTCCAAATACTTGATACATTTCATGAAACCGAGTCTTTAGTAAATTGCTATTAGAATTGCTATTAGAATTGCTATAATCACTACTCATTAAAAAATTCAGGGCTTTTAGTCAGACTCATTTACAGCTTATTCTGGACTAATACCCTTACAGTTTTCCATTATTAAAAGATTAGAAAATGTGGTCTTCCATCATTGCAGAGCAAATCACTATCATAGCTGAGCGTGAGCTGAGATGACCAAGAATCTAATTACAAACAGTTTCATTTGCATTCAGTAAATCTGGAAAACCTAAAATCATGATACAAGTAATATTACTATAGCATATTCATATGTTAACAACTTCTGACACTTCTGTAAGAAATGGATCAAGAACTTGCACTCTCAGTAAGATTTATTTATAAGTAGTTCAATTGTCAGGCTAGTAGAGAAAAAAATAATTTTGCCATTGAAAAGGGTGTTTGTTTTATTTGTCATTACTCAAAACCAAGTCCTACAGGGAAAGAAGGCTTTGGACTAGATGACCTTTAGAGGTCTCTTCCAACCCCTACCATTCTGTGATCACAGGGACCATTTCATTTCAGGGTATGAAGTCTTAATGTGGAAACATGCTCAGTGGTGGAGACTTGCTAGAAAAAGCAATGAGAAGTTAAATGGAATGACTAGTTGTAGTATTTAAACCTTGCACTTACACTATTTCAAAGGGTTGGCCAGAGACAGAACAACATTTTCCTTCCTAAGTCCTGCTGAGTGGGAGGTCTGAGGGAGGCTGCCACTGCAGGAGATGAGGAGGTGAAGGCAACAGTTGATTCTCTGCACATCTTGCATCTGTCATGATTCCTGAATTTGCTGCCGAAAGTGGCTGTAAATCTCTCTACTCTGCACTCTCTTAGCTCTGATTATAATGAGCAATCAGAGTGGCTGAAGTGTTGTCTTGCTTTCTAGAGGAAGCACTTGTAATACTACACTGAGCTCATTTGAATTCTAATTAGTAACAGGATCTTTTAAACAAAATGTTCAGCCTAAGGAGAAATATTATTAGAATTTAATTCCATATTTGACACATAACTTCCTTAAGTGTATATGTCTATGTTATAGGTGTTGCTTAAAAGGAAAAAGATACATCTAACACATCAGCAAGCAATTAGAAATACATGACAAAACCACATTAGATTTGCATGTTTGTTTATTCTGTGTATGTACAACACATCATTCCCTACTAGATGTGTTCCTATTTCCAAAGGAGACAGAATAACATAAGAATCAACTGAATTGCTAGCTCCTGTTAGTTGCAGGACTGAAATTTTGGGTAAGAACATAAGGACTAGTGAAGGTTGAGAGGTATTCCTGAACTGCAGGGACATCAAGATTGACAAGACTTCTGTATTCAGCTTCTCACATGGAAATATCTCCCTACTCATAATAATCCTTTTTGATCCCTTTACATTCTAATTGGGGCACCAGAATGGTCTTCTATATAGAAGGTGGGAGAATACTACAGATATTGCAGTTTCTTACTTTTTCCTTTCTTAAAAATACCTAATAGAGGAACACTGAACATACTCTTTCTGTATAACTTAATTTCATGCTTCTAACACGTTTCTCCTGAAGTAAGGTTATCTAGAGTCTTTCATAGTGCACACAGATAGATGTGTTTTGGTTGGTTGTTTGGTTGGGTTTTTTTTCATCACTGGAGAATTCTTAATACTGTTCAACTCATTTTCTGGATCACTTATGAATAGTTTAACAGAACACATTCCTGGATGGTTCTTGTGGGATTCCCTAAAATGAACACCCATTTCCTAACTTCTATAAGCATAACTTGATGAGGGCTCCAACTGCTACCTCATTAAAGAAAAGGGCAGCAGCACTGCTTTTTTTATTCAGTAGAAGTGTATTCAGAACATCGATCTCATTTAGTCCCTCTCTAGTTTATGAATTCCAAAGAAACTTAAGCCTGAAATAGCTATCAGATCTCCTTGACCCTAATGCAGCACTTCTGGTTAGAGGAGTATTCCTGTGGACAACTTTGGCATCCACAGATTTCAGGAACAGGAAATAATTGAATGGAAATTTAGATGGTCACAATCTGGTGTTTATGATCAGAATCATGCCTAAATCCTGTGGTTTGAGTTCTTTTACAGCTATAAGCTAAGTGAATAGGTCGCACAGGTAGAATGTCAACAGCTTGGAAAACTCTGTGTAAGTATGTGCAATAGCCATTAGGCACCTAAGTGCCTGCATGCATTAATGGATTTAATCTCTAGTCTAGTATTTGGGGAATCATCCTTCATCAAATGGGTGGTTAAGCAAGTGTACACACCTGTAAGTGTGTACTTGGGTTTAAAAATCCAAATAAGATGAATTCCTGAAGTGAAGCTTTAGTTTCCTTCATAGTCAAAGGTAAGTGCACACATCAGCCCTCTGCTGATTGACTCTGGAAATATGTTTTTCATTATGCTTATACATCAAATAGCATAGGCTTTTTTTTTTTTTTCCCTCAACAATTTCTACCTCCACGATATATTATTTCTACTATTTCCTCCGGATGACCAAAACCAAACTCTTAAAAGTACTCGACTACTTAAATGACTGGAGTTGACATATATCAGGTCTATAGGGCATAGCAAAAGAATTCAAAACTGCAACAAAGGGGGGAGTACAAGGGTGGAATGGAAGTGGAGGCTTTGAAGGCAAGGGCAGGGGATGATAGGGAGAGCTGTAAACAGTGACTTGACATCAAGGTCAGTTAGTTAGTTACTGGTCATTAAAGAAGTTCAGCCTTGGGAGCTGTATAAAATAAGTTTATGGTTAACAAAGAGAGCAAAAAACAAGTATACAGCATATGTAAAATTGAGCAATTTATGGGGTAAAAAGCATTGGAAATAAAGCACCCTTGAATTGAAGGGCCTGGTTGCCCAAGGCAGTACTGACAAAAATCTGTTCCATTTCATCAAAGTAACTATGAGAATTTTAACAATGCATCAAGTATAGAAAAAAAAATATATCTCCAAAAATTTCCTCTGTTGTAAGCAATGTTCTTTCTACGTGCTTGTATTCTCATCATGGTGTCTTCTATTTCCATTATGAGGTGTCTGTGGCTGACAGCAGCTGTTGTTTAGCTCTCCTCAAATATTCACCATCTTCTGTATTTTTCTTCCTGGAGTGAAAATAACTGGTTTAAAAACAAGAGTCACAGTACTGCTAAGTTCTTTTAGCTTTACTCTGTACTATGCTGAGAATTGTCCCATTCTCCTGTTCCATTTTCAGTTTGTTCCTCTGGTTTTTTTTTTGTTCTCTGTTTCTCAACTGATGGGTCCTAGGATCTGAAAGATTTTAATCCTAAAACAGGTACCAAGAAATATCTACTCTGAATTTCTTGTTACCATACAATTCACTTGTTACTTTTACTACAACCAGTGTTTCAGGCAACATCTTTATTTTTGCATTTATGTCCAGATGAAAAATTAATAGATTTGCATTTGTCAAACAGCATGCTCATTAATTTTCTTCTATAGCAATGTCCATTGATCTTATGAACAATGCCTCTGTTGCAACAGCACTGTGATTATCCCCTTTTTTTAGTCTTTGTGCTATGTTTTTATTTGCAAATTCTTGCAAGGTATGAACTCCATTGCAGTTCTCATATTGTTCTACACGTTGTTTCTTTTCATGCCTTTTTTTGTTACAATATAAGAATTTCTATGTATTGTAGAGATTAAATTTATGTCTGAGATCTGCACAATTCTTGTTGCAGGTTTCTCTTCTATGATGCTTGGATATTGTATTATTTCAGTTTTATGAGGACACTTTCTATTCATTGATCTGGATTGTGTGATTGTTTGTTTGTTTGTTTTTGTGAGGTTTTTTTCTATGCAAACTCCATTTTTCTTTCCTGTTTCTTCTGGTAGTTTTATTCACGCACTTTGGCTGGTGTGCCAGACAGAAATCAGTTCTCTGTCACCACATCCTTTTAAATTTGTAAGGCTGCTTTCTCATCCAGAGATAATTCATCATCTTTCTTGGCCTTTATGTTCTTATCACTCACACCCTTCACTTTTGCAGAGGTTGCTACTCCTCAAATTTCTGCTATAGAGTTTCATAATCCATTTTCCCTGCTTTGGTCAACTGGAAATTATAAAACACAGCAGGTGTTTTGAAATACCTGTTATCTTTTATGAGGGAGTGGGTTATGGAGCAATGCATCAGGTTAAGAGTGGGTGGACTCAGCACTGCGTGACAGACATTGTAAGGCAGCAGATGAGGATGAAGGAAGCCTGAATCACATAGTGTGAAGCTGGCTGGTTTGGAGCATGGAAAATAGTACTGTCAGTCTTGAGAGATGAAGGGAATTGCCATGCAGAAGGGAGTGGAAGCAGATCAGGATTAGGGGGCAATTGTCTCTGGAGTGTGAGGTGTATTTCTTCTGCTATACTTAACCTGGAGTTAAATATCATCACCATCACATCAGAATCATATCATTAGTATGATGGTCAATACCAAGAAAGATTGTTTCAATGATCCAGAAGGCCAGTGAATCTAATTTTTTTACAATGTTAAAAAAATCATGAGTCACATTTATCGAGTTGCTGTTCTATCATCATCTGCCAAATGTTGATTTCTCATGGAGCCAGGTCTAGGACTCTGGAGCTAAAGGATGTAGCCACTGTGTATTCTGTGAAAAATAAGAAACAGGGCTGGATCTTCTATTGTAGATAAAAAGAACTATATGTGTTATGTGAAGCATAGCACCATGCAATTATTTTTTGTGTCATGCAATAGTGTAAATTGGGCAAGGCTAAAATAAGTGAAGTTAATGCAGAATTAAATAAGCTAAGTAAATAAGACTTGTAATCTATAGTTACAGATCTTCTATCTTAGATATCTAAATATTCATAACATATTATTTTAGTATATACTAAAAAGCCTTAACTTCTTAGCCAATTTTAAGCAAATAAGTTTACTTGGTTTTTTTCTGTGACTGGTTTTTTTCCTGTCTATAAAATGTGCCTATACAGAGCTATTTTCAGAATTTCCCTAAATATTTTGGAAAACAGTTTTCAGCTCATCACTTCTTCAGCATTACTTATTGCTGTGCTGTGTAGCAATGACATAATTTTTTCACTAGGTTGTTATAACCAATGCCATTAAGATGATCACTCCTTTGTATCTTTGCTTTTTATGTACTATGACTGTGCATTATAATTTACATTCACTATCATAAAGCCTTGTATAGGAAAGTGGATTGACATTTCAAAACATTAAGTAGGATTATCAGTCTTACTTTATAGCTGGATAATTGGGAGATCATCAAGATAAATCTAGGTGAGGTGCATCACCATCTTAACCAGTGTACACTAGATTGCATAGGTACCATATAGAATCATAGAATGGTTAGGGCTGGAAGGAGCCTCCAAAAGTCATCTAGTCCAGCCCCCCTGCAGTGAGCAGGGATACCCTTAACTAGACAATATATATAATATATAAAATATATCAGATATATAATAGAAATGGAACTGAAATCTAGATCTCACATCTCAAATTGAAGTATTAGAACGTCCTTTCATTTAGCAATACTAAAGTGTACATCTTACAGATATTCGTTAAATAACTTTAAGACTTTAATAAACAGTGCATTTCTTAGTACGATCCAAAATGGTTAAATGGATCTTTATCTTTTTTCATGAACAGCTAAGGTTCAGTCAGATTAATGCAGCTTTTTCATTATGGATTTAATATTTCAGTGCTTGCTTTTGGAGCATTTATCATTTTTTCACTGTGCTGATTAAAATCTGTTGTAGATTATAATTATGCTGGTTTTATCATTCAAACACTCAAAATTGATTTTTAAATTTTTAAGTGGCTTGCACTAGACTTTTATTTCTCAAAGGGTTTAGAAGTCTGCTTATATTATAGCCTTTTGTCATGTTCTCTGTAAATGCTAAATCAATGCAAAATTAGTAGATTTGCTGTTCTAAAAAAAAAAGAAAAACCAAACGACACCCTTTTTTCCTAGGAGGAAGAACTAAGGAAAAGTGGAGAAGCCAAATACGCGCACTTGAGTGATGAGCTTCATGTATTAATTGAAGTCTTTGCTCCACCTGGGGAGGCGTATTCTCGCATGAGTCATGCCTTGGAAGAAATAAAAAAATTCCTCGTTCCTGTAAGTGGTTTATAGCATTCTTCTGTGACTCATTATGGTTTTGCCTCTCTGAATGTGTGCCTTCTTTAAGCAACTTTGGCTCAGGAAAAAAAAAAGTTCTCTTGGATATTCATTTTTCATTGTTTCATCACAGGAAGATGCCAAACAGGCCATTAATTGTCACAGTTCATCACCTGATATATTTTCTAGATGTTTTTATTATTGCCATTTGTCATTGTTTTTTTTCTTTCCTTTATTGGTTTTTGGAGGGAAGGCTGAATTAATTCTTTTTATGGTCATAGTCATTAGTCTTTAGAACGTGAGCACACTTTCAAGATTTTTGAATATTTGAGTTTGTAAAAGCATTTTTTATATGTAACTTTTTTTGTCTAAATATCTTGCTAAAGAAGTTAATGAATTTCTTGTTGAGCAAATACCATGAGCAAAACATTCCTCAGATGTTTCTGTTCAGACAGCTCATCATGACTCAGACCACAGTTTAGCATCCCTCCTTCAGCTAGAGAAGTGCAAAAAAAATATTCTAAAGCTGGGAACCTTTTCAGTTCATTTTCTGAAATATTTACCTCTTTATCTATTGATTTGCCATCATGATCTCTGAAATTTACTTTCTCCCCATTTATACAGTATTCCGTGGTATTTTCATGCTTAAAATTCTGTCCTAGAATTTAAGCATGTGCATGCTAAATACTCAGTAAGGGTTGCTTTGTATAGTACTAGAATTACATGATGTATCATCTGAGGTCTATCCTGAGACTATTTAGCACTCTAATAATATTCAGAACTTTCATTCCTTAAAAAAAAAAATAATGGGAGATTGTTTCTGAAAAAAAAAAAATTTCAATGAATGCCTTTTTTTTACAAGTAATATAAAGCCATGAAAAGAGATATTCAGGTGAGGCATATGCATATTTGCATGGCAGAACTTAAATGTTTTATTTGGCAGGGTAAAAGGTAAAAACGCTACTAGTACAGTATTTAAACACTGTGTTTAAAATACTGATTTTTGATTAAACATTTTTTATAAGAACTCTAAATAAGTTACTTAAAATGTTAAAAATAAACAGCTGGATATTTGTTTTAAATAATGAAGTTTATTGGCAAAAAAATGAGTGCCAATAAATAAGCTACATTTTAACCAAGTTGATGCTATCTTTATGATTTTCCCTTTACATCCCCTTATTATTCTGACAGTTTGGGAAGACTGGTAATAAAAAAGTATTTCAAATTCTGGGAAATAACCATAAAACAAGAAAACATTTTTTTATTATTATTATTTCTTACTCTGTGTTGAAAATACAGTACAAGGGACAAATTAGGTCAGTGTCATGTTTTGGTGACATAACATGGAATGACATTTTGGCTGCAAGTTAATGGTGAAGATCTGCCAAGCCATAACACTGAAAAAAACCCTTAAGTAACACATTCTTCAGAAGTCTGGAGTGTCATAGATAAAAATGGTGACAGGGTCAGTTAGAAGGATTGCCAGTGTCTGGCCTTTGGATAACCCTATTTACACTTATCTGGGACTTTGCCAGACTTTAATGTATTTCTATAAGAGGTTTCTGTTTAAAATTAACCTTTGTATGTCCTCTTCATTCTGGAAGGTAGCTCCTACATTTTAGGATGATACACGTGATGATGGTGCCCCTTCCCATGTCCCCTGAAGTTTTAACATCCTTTACATAGGTGATGAGCACACTGAGACTAATAAAGAACAATCAAAAGATACTTTAGAGCCTTGGGGTGACTGGTGAGGGATTCTAGGGCACAAATTATCTGTTTTGAACAGGCAAATTCAGGCTATTAATACATGGCTCTGTAGCTGGTGTCACCATAGCAACTTTGGCTTTTATGACAGTCTCTTTTCAGTTGTGCCCTCTCATTAGGATGAGGGGTGATCATCACAAGCTGAAACATAGCAAGTTCCACCTCAACATGAGGAGGAACTTCACAGTGAGGGTGACAGAGCCCTGAGACAGGCTGGCCAGGAAGGTTGTGGAGTCTCCTTTTCTGGAAACTTTCAAGACCCTCCTGGATCTGTTCTTGTGTAGCCTGCCCTGGGTGTTCCTGAGCTGGGAGGGGGGGTTGGACATGATGATCTCCAGAGGTCCCTTCCAACCCCTGCCATTCTGTGATTCTATGATTCTGTCCAGTCTGAGAAAGTCTGTTCTGGGTGAGTAAAGGAGAGAGCATTGTATGGTGAGAGTGGTGGTAAAATTTGTAACATGATGCTGTTGCAAATATTCAGCATCTGCACAGGCATATATTTTGTGTGACCTAAGATTTATTGATAAGAATTATATGTATTTTCTAGCACAATTATGATAGTTACACTGGTGGAAATATTAAAATAGGTTCTTTGTTAGAAGATTTTGAACTTGGTTGGCAGCCACAATAATCACTCCAAACAAGTAACAATTGTACTTTATGACTTGTTTGTTAGTTTTATCCCCTCTGCTTCATTTCAGATTTACAACAATTTACAAAGCAATTATTAACTGGCTGCTTACAACATGTGTCAAGGGGTTTACACTCGAAAAGCTTGCACTAGATAATTTCCTTTTTGTTCCCTATTTACAGCATCTCTTGAATTTGTTTTATGATGCTTCATTGTTTATAAGACCTAATTTATTGCAGCAATGAATACTAGAATTGCATGACAGGGATGAAAACAGTAGAACTTAATGGTTTTATTCATACCAAATCAAGGATATAACAAACTATTAAAATTAGTTTTTACATTGTTTATGAATTTTGTGACATTTAAGTGAAATATTGCCCTCAGAAATGGAACTGATTGTGTAAGTAGGGTAGAATAATTTTTTTATACAGTATCAGGAAGTTTTAATGAGTCTGAATTTTAAAATAAATGCCTAGAAAATTTTATAACAGAAAAAGAAAAATGTAGAATAGGACTAAGGAAGAAAAAAAAAGACTGTTTATAAACTGAAGAAAAGTTTTAATGAACAAGTCCTTTTAATTGAAATATTATTATTTCATTTTCAACTTTGACCTTGGCCAAGAACAGTGTCAACATCTTTAGAGGGAGGATTTCCCCTGGAAGTGAGAGGTAGAAACAAAGTACTGCTATTTATACTGGCTGTTCCACGTATTAGCATGTTTTAGAGATGCAGGCAGCTCAGCCTCAGGGTGGTACGTTGGGATCCCTCCAAACAGACATTTCAGTGAATGATTGAAGCCTCCATGTCTGAAGCCTTCAGAGCTCACCAACTGATGTGCTTTTAACACCAAGCTGTTTCATTTACTGTCTGCTGCTTCCATTTGGCAAGGGCCTTGAGGTCTGTGAGGGAGCTGCCATCGGGGCATTGCAAACTGGTAGATGAGATTTATTTTGCAATTGACTTAGCTAGATCTTCTTTGAGTTTTATTCAAAACTTTTTCTTTTAGAGGGGTGTTTTATATTCAATTAGTAGCTAGATATTGTGCTATGAGTTTGATGTTTACTGTCAATATGAAAATTTGGTATGATCTAAATACGATAGATCAAAAGACCCATAAATGGGTTTAATACCTCAGAGATTTGAAACTTGACTCCCTGCTCTATATTTTTTTTTTTCAACTTAGTAAATATAAAAACCAAAACTTGCTCCCCCAAGTTGATGATTTTAGGGTAAAGATCAATTCTGAAACAGATACTAATGTAATGTAAGTTATCCAGTAATAGCTATGCAGAAAGTACAAACAGTAGGGCTGATTAGGAGGAGCATGTGTGTTTTGCAGCTTCATCTCTCTGTCCAGCAGACATTTGATAAAATCCATTGGTATTTGACTGCCAAGTACTCCTGACCCCAGACTGACAGGAATCTAGGTCTGGGTGAGGAACCTAAGGCTGATGTTGTGTCTCAGTGCCTCAGAGTGGGATGCAGGGTCAGTGGACTAAAAGGGGAAATGTTTAATTCGTCAGTATGAGGGGGGAATAGATTATATTTTCAAGCTTTGCTGATTTTAAAAGGTCCATAGCTATTAAATTCTATGAAACTTTCTTCACCATGCATGACCCATGACACTACATCACTCTTATCAGATACAAGTGTAGCATTCTGATTTACATTCAAAAGTACAAATATATTTTCTGAACAATCTATTCTTTCCACATAGAGGGCAATACCGTTTTTAGGAGTTTTGTGCTTCCTAACACATGCAAAGTCTTTTTCTGATAACCACTTTTATCCCTTTAAGCAGAGCATTTCAATTTGACATGGTTAGCATCCCTTGGGAAGCAGATACTGATCATTCATTTTATGTGTGAGTGCTCTGTAATAGGGAGATATTATGCAGAGGTCAGATTGCAGCTGCAGTGACACCACTGTTTTAAAAAGATTGTTTACAACTATGTGGTCAGATGATCAGAAATTGAACCAATTACCACTTTAAGAGCTGTTCTTCAACTTATTTCCACACATTTTCCTAGCCACTGATATCTGCCTTAAATTGAGTTGTACTGGAACCACTGAAGGGCTGAAAATAAACACATGGTCTTTTCATACAGTCCCGTTGGTGGATGGATGATCACTCAGAGAGTTCTAAGGGTGAGTGTAAAGTCCTACACCTAGGGGGGAATAATGCCATGCACCAGTACAGTTTAGGGGTTGACCTGCTGGAAATCAGCTCCATGGAGAAGGACCTTGGGATCCTGGTGGACAATAAGTTCCCCATGGGATAGCAATGGGTCTTTGTGTCCAGGACAGTAAATAGTATCCTGGAATACATTAAGAAGAATGTGTACAGCAGGTTGAGAGAGGTTCTTCTCCCCCTCTGCTCTTCAGTAGTGAGACCACATCTGGAGTATTGTGTCCAGTTCTGGTCTCCCCAGTTCAAGAGGGACAGAGAAATACTAGAGATAGACCAGCAGAGAGTTACAAGGATGATTAAGGGATTGGAAGAAATCTGTGGCTGTTAAGTCTGAAGAAGAGAAGACTGAGAGGGGATCTCATTAATGTTTACAAATATATGAAGGGTGGGTTTCAAGTAGAAGGGACCTGTCACAGGGGGAGGGGCAATGCTCACAAATTGAAGCACAGGAAGTTCCACCTAAATATGAGGAAAAATTCTTTCCTGTGAGAGTGACAGAGCAGGGGGGTTGGACTTGATGATTTCCAGAGATCTCTTCCAACCTCTCCCATTCTGTAATTCTGTAATTCTGTGATTCTGCCTCAGTATTTTCTGAGAGTGTTTATATAATCATAATAGATTCTTTTATTAGGAATTAATGTGATGGAGTACACGAATGCAGGTTTTTATATTGCCGTTATGAATTAAGACTACAATATCTTTCCAAGTTTCTTGTAGATAACTATATCACAAAAGTAGTTAGTTAACTTCAATCCTTTTATCTCACCTTACTCCTTACAATTCATAAAAGTCATTTTTTTACCAATCATTTAAGAAGAATAAGCATTCTCACTGATCCAGCTTCCAGCATCAACTCTTCAGTCTTCCTAATTACAGATGGGAAATTACTCATGAAAAAGATCCCCTCAGTGAAATAAAAAGTTAATAGTTTCATACTGGAAGCTATTCATACCAAAAGTATTGAATATGAAAATATTGAGATCTGAGGGGAATTGAAAACAAACCAATACCAGTTTGTTTCATAGGGAACAGTTAAACAATCTTAAATTAGATATTAATACCTTAAAGGTCTTTCTCTAGGCAATGTTTCAAAATATTTTTTTATTTCCAATATTCATTTTATATATAGCTACTCATAGATACTACAGACCAAAGTGACTAATGATCTATTGTGTCTTGTTTTCCTGACTATGTTTTAGTATATACAGCACACTAGCAATTTTTCATCAAACCACAGTTTTGACTGGCTTATAAGGAGTATATGTAGGCATGTGACATTTATGTTACACATTTTTTGTTAGCCATCTGAATTTTTTTAATACTACAGTGTAATATAAAATCTCTATTTATTAACCATTTCACATTTTCCTAACTATAATGGTGAGCAGTCGCACAGCTCCATCTCTAAAGAAACATATTTTATACCTGTCCAAGTAAATAATTTATACTTGCATATTATGCAAAAATACTTGCAGTAGCTATTAAAACTTTGATATGGATATTATTTGAGCTGCTCTTTTAGTTGTGCTGGGTTCTCTTTTTCACAGTGTGCATCTCTGGCAATTTCATTGACAGATTTTGATAATCAAGGGAAAAAAATCAGATTCTATCAAGGCCTAAAATGTAATAACACTTTACCTCTTCACAACATTTTTGCCTACATGTTACTTATCAATCAAGTAATTACAAATATATTCAAACAGAATTGTACTCAAGAGAGTAATTATAACTTGTGGACAGTGATTCTTGACTTTTGACAGACTTCATTTTTTTCTTAGCCACAACATTGCCTGATTGATCAGCAGCACTTGCATAGTTTATATCACTCATTTCAAGTCTGATGAAAAGAATTTTAAAGCTATTCCTCAAAGTGAGGGTTTGGGTATGGAGATGTACACTAAAACAGCCTTTTGAATTGAAAATTAAACTCTGGTATTTCTCAACTGTCTGAAATTTTATGTACTTACTGATATACAGTGTAGACTACTGTTTTTTTCTCTGAATCTATGAAATGGATAGCACACAGAAAACACAAAGAGCATATAATTCCTCAGATGTCCTTAAGTTTGTGTGAGCTGAGTGAATCACCTGTTGGCATGCCAGACTAAGTATCTTTTGCCCAGGCTTAGCTTTCCAGATGCTTCAAGGTGATACAGCAACTTCACAGCCTCGTGTGTGTTAAGGGTTGATACTCCCACTCTGAGTGAAATAAGACCTTTTTAGATATGCCAGAGATATATTTTTATGTCTGTGAAAGCAATCTCTTTGTGATCTCTCTCTGACACACAGAAGAATCAATATAAAAGGTATAGCTTTATACCAAAGCCAGCCCTTTGTTTTGCCTTTCAGATTAACTGGAGACATTAACCTAATCATGAATTTTACACGGCTGATTAATCTGAGCATACTATTTAAACATGGCTGTAGTATAAACAAATACTTACAACATGCTTGGTGAGTCTGTATTCATTGGCAATTTTATAGGCTTGTCATGCTGCTTCCTCTTGCCAGGCTATAGGTTTTTCACCAGTGGCAGATCAGTAGCAATTATTTAGGTTCAGGTGATAAAATTCATGAAGAGAAAATAGACTCCTACAGTATTGCTCCCTGGTTTCTTAGTAGCAGGTCTGCAATATGTACCAAGGAGTTGTCTATGGTATTCCTCAATAGACTGTACAAACCATTTTGCTTCAGACCACCAGATCCTCCTACACATCTGGAATTTAAGAGCTTTATGTGTGAGTACAAATTTGGCCAATCATCTCATCAATTAAGTTTGGGTATTTGAGCCAGTGAAGAGGTTGCAACTTTGTGGTCTGAATACAAAATTCCATGTGGTTGTATATAAAAGTGGTAATGAAAAAAGTATGTAAAATAGAAGATTTTCATTAAAATAATTCTTTGTAACAATGAAAAAAATCATTTGGTTTGAGTGAGAACAGAACTAATTTTGTTCAGTGATTTTACTTTTCAGCTCAGTTCTTCTAACTGCACTGTCTGAAGTTAGCAGCATGTTTTCATAGGCAATGTCTGCTTCTGGCAGTAATAACACCCCATATTTAGAGTTACTATCAAGGATTGGTGAGTAGACCAAGGCCACTGATGGATCTTGTGTACCATGTTGAGAGGTGCAGAAAGTGAATGGCTGCACCTGCAGGGAGGAGCAGTCAGGACAGGTGACCCTAAACTGATCAATGAGGTATTCCATCCTATATTCATCATATTTGGTATAAAGGTGAGGGATCAGGAGAGTCAGTATCTCTTCATCAAAGGCCAGTGACCGAGGGGGACTCAGTCCATTATGCCTTCAATTTCCTGTTCTAGTTTCCTTTTCTGATCACTAAGTCTCTCTCCCTTATTCCCCTTCTCTTCCCCTTTGGGAAGGGAGGGAGGTTAACAGAGAGTGTCTGTTATAGGTCTAAGGGGCCAGCCTGACCCTAACCCATGACAATGTGCAAGTTATTACTTGTTTCCATTATATGTACTAGTCTTTTTTTTTTTTTTTTTTTTTTGTCCATCAATATGAGGAAAGAAAGGGACAATACTGAGGTTATAAACATAAGACTGAAAGCAAAGAGATAAGAGTTCTTTATTTTGGCACTTTCAAGGAATTGATTTGTGGTTTAGCCAGGTTATTTTATCTTCATTTCACTTATTTCAGCAAAATGACAATGGGATTTTTGAAGCTTAATTCATTTGTAGAGGTAGACTCAATAAATATATTTTCCTTTTTTTTATTTCAGATTGAAAAGCATACCGCAAATAATACCCAGACAGTGTGTTGGGATTTGTTATGATATTGGTATCTTTCTTCCCTTTCTTTTCTTTTTAGAAAGGGAAGAGAGACGGTTTTAATGGCAGGTTTTGTTTTGTTTTTTGTTTTTTTATGCAGCAAAGGTCAGTGTAGCCAATTCTGAGGATGCTGAGTTAGGCTTTCTTAGTAAAACATAAAAGAAAAAGTACAAAAGTAGAGTAATCTTTCCTCTGTTGTGTTCCTTCAACTTCCATCTGTCAAAAATTGACTGTATGACTATATCCAGGTCATCTTGCCTTATACCCTGTGGTAGATTTTTCTTCTCTTCCTGAGCTTTTTTGAATTGTAGTTAAGTTTTTGGCATCAGAAAAATATCAGCTGGAAATGAGCTTGACAGTTCAATTATGCACTATGTGTGAAAACAAAAATAAAACCCCAAAAGCCTACTATTAGTTTTTTTTAAAGCAGTTGCTTAACACTTTATGAGTGTCCCCATCTTCATGCATAGTTAAAAGCAATGGATAATCTTATACCAGTCCTCACTCTTACACTGCTCTGGATTTGGTTGGATTCATTGATGTCCAACCCCTAATATTCTGTGATTTGTGTTTCTGATTTCTAATGACTTTGTGACTTTTGTTTGGATTTTGGGGGGGTATGTAAGGAGTGTGTGTTCTGTTTGAAATTTATTTATTTTTTTTTTGTATTCCATTCACAACTTAATTTGTGGTGTGTTTGGTTGACCTTGTGTGGGCATTTTCTCTTCATTAAGGTCACTAACAATTATCTTCCCCAACCTTCTGGATGAGCACTTTCATGTAACTGGAAGGATTGACTGTTTTAGGACTAGAGGACATCTGTCAGATACAGCTGGAGTTGACCAATGAGTCAAAAGTTAATTGGCTTGGAATGACAAGCAGTGGAATAGACATATGGCCTGTGAAAGAAGAACTTGTGGTAGCAGCATGACTGTGTGGTAATTGTGCTGTGACTTGACACCAGTTCTTCACTGAATAGTTGGGAAAGATTGAAACTCATAAAAAATTGTGAAGGTAATCTAACTCCACTTTAATGTTTATGTGGCTTGATAAAAATAAATTTATCAACAAATCTGTTTTCATATTCATTGAGAAAGTTTGTTGATAAATTTGTGTTAGTGACAGCTGATACTTCTTAAATTTAAAACTTCTTCATAAGGAAGTTTCCCTAAGTAGATTAATCTGTAGCAATTTTCTTGAGGAGTTGGTATGTGAAACTTCATCTGTCAGACCTGGTTTGTGTATCACATTTTGAAGATGGAGATTTGTATCTTGATATTAGATTATTTCAATTCAGCATTGTCTTCTCTCAGTGTAGCAGTTTCTTTTAGATGAGACCTACAGAGGGACTCAGGGGGTGCAATACTTAGACTCTAGCAAAATTTGTAACCATTAAGCAGGTGAAGAGAGACTTCTTGTGTGAGAATGATGCCTCAGAGTGCATCCCCAGCCATCAACTTGATGAGGTTCAAGATGCATCTTATGTCCTGCCTCCCTGCTAGGTTTAGACACTTTGGAAACATCAAGATGAAACACATGCTTCCATAGAAATTAAAAAACAGAAAATGATATTAATAAGAGAAGAATTATTCTCTGGAGCTGCCCATAGTCCATTGACTACAAGATAAGACCTTTAGTGACTTATGATAGAGTGCTGGAATACCAGGTTGGAAGGGACCTCAAGGATCATCTGGATCAGCCTTTTATGGGAACAGCACAAGGTAGATAAAATGGCCCAGTACCCTGTTGAGGTGAATCTTAGAATCAATATTGTGGAATGTACCACTTCCCAGTGAAGAAAAAAAAACTGTCACTTTTAGAGTGACAGTTAATAATTCCTCATTGTTGTCATTGTATTATTTACATAATTGCTACTGTCGAGGAAGTGTATTAATGCATTGTTTTAAAGATGCTATTTCTAATTTGTTTTAATCTGGTCACAAGTCTCTATCCTGTGGGAATTCCTGAGGTGCCAAACACACATGGACCAGCAAGTTAAAAGAGATGGGGAAAAGCAATCAAGATGTCTAAAGTAATTGTAGTTACAGCAGATTCAGGAAACCAGAGCTTTTGTCTCAGAGGAGCTACAAAAATCCCCTCAGTGTCAAAAAGGGCAATTGCAGCTCTAATAAGCACAATAAGCAGCTCTAATCACTGCCCAGTCATTATCCTTAAACTGATCAGTTACAAATCGGTGAAAGAAACGCTAAATTAAACTAAGATTTTACTCTGCTTTTGATTAAAATTTCTGCCTACGAACACATCAGAGTGACAGATTATGCCTTGGGTATTGGCTGGTCTACACTTTTCTTTGTATCTTGCTTTGAGAAGCACTTTATAGATTTATGGCAGTAAAACAAACTGCATCCATGGGCCGACTTTGCATACCAAATGGAAAGCAGCTGCCATTAAAGACAGGGACGATATAAAGCTCTGAAAAATATTTGTGCAATGGGAATCCTGACAGTCTGCTCCACTACCACATCTTCAGTGTGCTACAGTGAGTGATTCGTGTCATAAAATGGTATAAGGCCCCAATACTCTGTTGCATACCTTCATGAGAGTGTGGGTGTACCATCTCCCTCTTGTCACCCAAACAGTATGAATATGTTGTTCTATTTTTAAAGAGATGTCTGGTTTAATTTGGTTAATCAGTCTCCACTTGGAGCTCAATTTTTTACGTGGTTAGAAATAATATTTTCTACTAAAATACAAAAGCCCATTTTGTTTGTAGTGCAATCGTGTATTGCAATATCACTTAAAAAATAAATTTTCTTCTGTGTCCCATTTCAAACCAAACAGCTATCCAAGTCATATCCTTATTGTTAAAATGGCAAACAAACAAAATCTGAATGTATTTCATTTCCTGACATATCCTAGCCTGTTTTTATGTGAATAACTATATCTGGGGACCATAATTGAAGGCTATTTATAAAATATATCAATTAAATCTTGACTTGTACTTCAGACATTTAATCAGTTCTGAGCTAGTAGTGATTTTATGTAGTTTAAGGCCAGAGGGAACAGAGAAACTACATTGCTTGTGTATATTATTATTATTATTATTATTATTATTATTATTATTATTATTATTATTAT
>JANHGL010001157.1:355-29409 GCA_024611195.1 Ceyx melanurus
CTCTGTCACCCTTACTGAGAAAAAGTTCTTCCTTGTGTTGACCCTAAACCTCTTGTGCTCCAACTTGCACCCATTGCATCTTATGCACATTTGAAACTGCTACAATTTTTCTACTCCCACAAAATATCATAGTGTCTTCATTTGTGTACAGAACAAAATGAGCAAATCATCAATTCAATAACCTTGTTGCACATGTGAAAGTCCTTGATTTTAGTTCCATAGAAATTTTAACAGCAATTACTAGTTATGTAAGAAAAACTTTCAGAAGGAAAAAAATAGCCAGTTCTCGACACTGAAAACCTATTTAATGTTCTTATAACTGAAAAATCATGCTGTGCTCAATTTACAAACTATGAATCTACAATACTGTAGTAAATTATTTATATAATTGTATTTATAAATTATTCTGTTTAGAATTAGTTTTGCAAGCTGTTTGTTTTGCAGCGATGCATTTAATATCTTGATCCTGAAAATGCAGTATTTGGTAGTTCCATTAGATTCAGTGAGGATACAAATATGTGAAGTTACTTAACTGAATATATGTTAGCTGAATTGGGTCCTAACATCTCAATTTTCAAGGTAGATTGTATTCTTTTAGGTAAGTGATATATTGTAATGGAAGTCATGTTACTAAATCTCTGAGAATACCCTTGAAAATTTAGATATGGGGGAAAAAAAGCATTTGAAGTTTTATTCATAATAATACCATGAATAAATGGCTTGAGATATCTGAGCTTATTTTTGTCCCTTTGCTACACAATATTAAAAAAAAAAACAAACAAACAACCATTTAATTATTTATTTATTTTTCAGAGAACAGGTGACTAATTTTCTAGGAATCTGTCTTTGTATGATGCAAATAATGCTCATGTAATGTAATTCTGTACTAAAAATTGCTACTTGTTTGGGATCAAACAGATAATTAGAAGTCTGTAGTTTATACAGGGCTCAGAATCTGTCATCTTGTTTAAATCAGTGTAATGTTTTTCATTATAAATCTAACAATTTTGAATACAAAGATTAAGGTCATGGCAAAATAATAGTATTTCAAAGGCAGTGAAGAAGGAAAGCTGATAGGACAAGAGGAAATAAAATTAATTGCAGTAGGAGAGGTTTAGGTTGGACATTAGGGAAAACTTCTATACAAAAAGGGCTATCAAAGACTGGAACACGCTGCCCAGGAAATTGGTTGAATCTAGTCCCTGGATTTATTTAAAAGCTGTCTAGATATGGTGTAATAGTGGCCCTAGTAGAGTTAGATAATGGTTGGATTTGATGATCTTAAAGGTCTTTTCCAACCATGGTGGTTCCATGATTCTATGACTGTGTTTCAACCTTCATTCTTTTTTCTATTAGCTCCTATGATCCTATTGGTGTTACTACAAATGTCTCCTCTGTAGTTTTCATAATATCAAGTGGGTTGATTTTATTTTTCATTCATTTTTGTGTAATGTTTGTTCCCTTCCCATCTGAAATCTCGTACAACTTATCTTTTGCTAGAATAATATAGGTCAAATTAAACTTACTCTAAAAATATTTATTCTCCCCCAACAGCAAGAAATGGGTCCTTGTGTGAGTCACTGAGGTACAGGGTTCCAGACAGTAGTTATATTAATTATATAAAATTAACCTTCCCCCTGGTATCTTTCCAAATCCAAACCACAAATTCCATGGTATTATCTCTTGATTAAGATACACAGTGAAATAACGCTTCTTCATACCCTCTTCCTTTGCATCTTTGAAGTTCAGATCTATAAGGAAATTGCTTCAGTTGAGTTCATTTTGACAGTAGTATTTTAGTAAATTATTAGAGTACAAATGTATTTCTGGGAATATTAGAAAATATGGGGAAAAAATATGGATTTTTAATGAAATGACATGAATATTCAGTACAGAAATACAGTCCCAAGAGTTGACATCTTTAGTTAAGGTATTCAAAGAACAGAAAATTTTCATGTACCTCTGATTTATTTTTTCTCCCTGGGTAAAACCAAGAATAGAGCAATCAACAAAGGAAACAAGCACAATCCATTTGTTACTGACTGTGAGCAAGACAGAATCTGTCCATATCATAAGTATTGTATATATATGTGTGTGTATGTATATACATTATATCTGAGAGCATAGACTTGAATACTTGATTTAAGATTTTCTGGTATATTTTTCTCTTGAAAGCAACTGCATATAAGTTGAAAAAGAAAGAAACATTCTAAATATCTAAGCACTGAAAAAGACTGATCGCAGGCAGATAGATGGTCCATTACGTTACATAGAGGTTTTCATGTGTAAAGCCAAATAAAACCCAAAGTTTTGGTTTTTTTCTTTTTGTTAAGAGAAACCATAAAGGAGAATAGTTTATTTTGGAGAAATCTGTGTAGATCAGAGCTACTATATGCTGCACATTTTTGTGTTTCCAGAAGACAGTAGGAAATTAGATCTTTAAAATCACTTACTTGGCATGTCATCATTTCTTGAGGGCAACATAAATTGGTTCTGTTGGATTTAATATGTTTATTTAGTTTCCTTTTCAGAGTCATCACTGACTGAAATTGTGCACTTGTCTTTAAGACAGATATTTGTGTTGCTGCTGTTTATTATTAATAAATTATTTACCACTTTATCATGTCTACATTATGTTCACATATTTAAATCAACTAGCCATTTGAAGACAAGAATCATTTGTCAAAATAATGCTTCTCACAAAGCTAAAGCACTAAACAGAATCTTTGAGAAATACAGATATGAGGAGATATAAATCACAACTATATGTTTCCTGTGTAACCTATTCTGTTATGTTTTGAAACACTATAGAAAGTTTTCTGTGCAATTGACAAGTTATTCACATTCCAAAGATGAGAGGGTTTTGTAAGAGAAAAATACCATCAAATACTTTCTTTGCTAAAGAATTCTGTCAATAAGGTTCTTGTTTATTTATTAATTATCTATTGCATTTAAAATTTAAAAAAAAAAAAGGCTATAACATCCATAGAAAATTTTGCAAAATATTTTTGTGACAGAAAAAAATACCATAGCACAAAACATTTATTGCACTATCTAAAGAGTCATTTTCATTTGACGTGACAAATTAGAAGCTACATATATATTGTTTCACTACTGTATGTCCCATCAACATATGGTGGGTTGAGGTGATCTCTGTTATATTTAAAAACAAAGAAGGATTTGCATGTGAAAAAGCAGCATTAACTGTCAGTAAAATAAATTAGCACATTAATATATGACTTATGTATATGCTTCCCCACCCAAAAAAAAAAAAAAATAAAATAAAGACCCTTTGGAGAATGAAGAACTGAAAGAACAACATCCTGTAATTTATGATGTGATGATCAAACTTCTATCTGTGCCATACTCACCTCATCTAGAAGATGGAAGAACATTTGCAGTTCAAATGAAATGAAAATACTTTCTCTGAAAATAACTACTCTGAATTACTATATTGAAATACAAATCTTTAAATACCTTCAAGTATCTAAATACTTAATACATTACACTCTTTCACTTAATTTTCATATTACTTCATCCCAGAAAAATACTTAAAATATAGTATATTAGTTTAATTTTTCAAAACAACTTATTTAACATTAATTATCTATTTTGGTTTTACTTCTAAAATCCTGAGCTACTTGATTTAGCATACAACAAATCCTTCAAGCACAGTGAGGAAACAAAGTAGGAAGGCATTTTTTTTAACAGTAGATAATTTTTGTAAGAAAGTTTTATCTTGCTTGTTAAAGTAAGATGAAAAGTTTTCTATTAACTAGGCTGGGAAGCCTTAGGGGCCACTGAAAGCTTTTTAATTGCATATTTAATTAGAAATGTGTGAGAGAAATAGTTTTCAGCTTTTCTGAAGCTCATGGCTCCTGACAAAATGTCTTCTTTTAAGCCATTTTGTATCTTGAAATGTTTTTCTAAAAAGTGGGTTAAAAAGAATAAGCTTTAATTTTGGCTATTTTCACTTCAAAGGGATTTTACTGTTTTATCAATCCTACTGTAAAACCAAGGTGAAATGACATCTTCAAAAGTAAGCATTTTCAGGTAAAGTAAGACCTCTTAAAGAACATACTTTAAAGATTCTAACAATTTGTTGTTCTTTCTAACTCACCAGGATTGGTGAAAGGTGGAAGATGAAAGAAGGAGGATTACACCTAGCTACTACAGGTACTGCAGAAACAAACCGTCAGCTAGTTTATTCAGCAGCCAGTGGCTGTTGCTGAAAAGAAATAAATACATAAATATTTCCTTTATATTTTGGGTAGAACAATGTTGACAGCACTTCCTGCAATTGTCAGGGTTCCCAGCATTGGGTCTAAACCTGGACAAAACCTGACAAGCCCAGTATGTCTTCTGTCCAGTGCTCAGTCAGACTGCTTTTACAAAAAAACTCAAAACCTTTGTCTGACAGAAGTTTGCTTGATATTTACATGCCTCAGAATTTAGAACTTCCCCTGAGGTAATTTAATGGATAAAGGAGGGCAACCCCAACGAAAACTGACAACACTTCAAATCCCAGAATTTCAGGTATGAATATATATTAGTTATGGATGGATAAAACTTTTTTTGAAACATAGGTTGAACTAGTAAATTAAGATGCTGGGGCTTTTTAATGAAACAGAGTATTTGAACAAGTTCAGTCTTGTAGAGGAAGAATGGAAAGCTTTTTTGTTGTTTTACGTGACAAACATTAAATGATATGTTAGAAATACATGGGATTTATTTAATTAGAAGCATGATTTTGTACACTGAAAAATAAATATAGGCTGAAAAGCAAATGAATAATTGAATATTCTCGTATTAGACAATACAGGTAAATTAAAAGAATGTGCAAATGTATTTTGATATACATAAAAGACAAATCCACTAAACTTGACATGTTACATTATTAGTCACAAAGCTTTATAAGAACATGAAAGTGCTAATGCAGTGCTGTCCTTATTTCACCTTCACTCAATAATACAGACAGAGACTTGAGGTTCCCTGGAGTATGTCTACACAGATAACTTAATCTATGCCTTTCATAGCTGGTAAAATCCATCAAATAGTGCCCAGACCTAGTATTAACAGCAGAACTGGAATTTTTCTGTTTTCTGTATGAACCACTTCCATATTTTATGGTAGTCCATGTGTTTGATGATAAAATATGCATATTTGAAGGGTAGGGAAAAAAGTTTTCTAGAAATAACTTGTTCTGAGTAAACAGACTTGACTATCACCCAATCCTAACACTTACAAGGCACTTATTTCTTTTCTGTTATCAACTATTAATAAGCAAACATCCAAAATGCAATCCTATTGCAAATATTTCAACTTTACTTTTGAATGCTCCTTGAGTTCCAAGGACATAGGCAGTCTTAATCTTTTACTACATTATTGTTGATCTTGAATGCATAAACAACCACAATGGCTGAAAAAACCTGAACTGCAATGGGGCCAAGAATGACTTAATTTTTGCCATAATAACATTCTTTCTTCTCTCATATTCCTAGGCAAAGATAAGTTTCTCTAATACAGTCTGTGTAGGATGACCCTTTTAATTACATGTTTGCATGTGTGGGGATCATTATATACTAGATGATTCATAAAGATAAATTGAAAGAGAGATGAGGTGATAATGTTTTGCTTAGAATTTACTGACATCAAGAAAAGTGTCTTAATGATCCTCCAATCTAGGGACATCCAGTGCATCTCCTGAAAACTCATTTGCAGAAAATCCCCAATGACTAGTGCAGTGAAAAGGCAAGTGCAATAAAGTAAAAGCTGTCATCTATCTCTATCCTTTTTATTAACAGGTATAATGAATGAGTTATCCCTCAAAAGAAAGATCCACTGGGTATTTTGTTTCACCATAGCAGCAGATTTAAGAATCAAACTCACTGATTTTATCTCAAATATTTTTAATTTAGATTGACATTTTAGAGATGAACAATGGAGAATGAGATACAGTTGAAAGCACTATGAATAAATGATGTTTTACTCATTTCATATTAGTTCCACATTCTTAAGCTTTTTAGTCACCAAATTAGTTAACATATCTCTGCAGATATGCTTAGTTAATAAAACTTAAACTAAAAAATATCTTAAATGGAGCAGGATTGAAAAGCAGGCTGGCTGCCTGCTATTCTGGCTTGGACTACTGATATTTTGCCTAGTGCTACAATCTTTTGTTTTACCAGTTTAAGATGGACAAAACATGGTCCTTTACTAAAAACTACTATGCATTATAAAGCTTGTTTATTTCTAAGATTAAACCCCACAACTTGGAAAAAAAAATCAGTGTAAGGTATTGAATACAGGTCTTTTAAGGCTTCCCAGATAAAGTGGGGAATCTATTTAATTTAGAAAGAAATATTATCTTAACATTTGATAACATCATTTTCCACAGCTTGTTCATCACATTTAAGAGTACCTTATTTATATTTGTGGCTTTTATAGCAGGAAAGGCATGACCCCTTTAACCTATAAAATTGTCCAAGTACAAATGCTTCCCATTTTCAGTTCTTCCAAACTGTTCTGGATAAAAGCAGATTATGATATTTACTTTTTTTTCCCCTATGTCTGAAGAGAGCTGAAATCTCAAGGAATTATGTCTTGACATCAGCAAATAAGACACAAATTGCAGCTAGATAGAATCTACAGAGAATCAGAGGACATTAAAAAAATAAATATTTATACATATGGAAAAAGATATGAAATTAGATATAAAATCTAAGGAAAATCAGATTCAGCATAAGAGGTGAAGCAGGGTGTCACTCTATTGCATTTTCAAGCAAAGTTTTGGATTTTCAATGATATATTTTATATTTTTCCTTTATTTTCTGACAGCACCCAGGTTTTGCCTCACAAACAGAAAGACAGTCTGCTTCACAGAATCTGCAAGAACTCAGCAAGTGTGGGAAGCTGTTGCTTTTCCAAGAACAGATGATTGTCTATATCTAAGGCACTCGCTCCTGTCTAAAGACTTCTGTTAAGATGGCACATACTGACAGCTTGTGGTATGAAAGGCAGCAGTATTCACACAGTCAAGAGCTCAGCAAGAGGTAAGATTACAGAATCACAGAATATTAGGGGATGGAAGGGACCTAGAAGATCATCTAGTTCAACCCTCCCTGCCAGAGCAGGATCATCTAGACTAAGTCACCCAGGAATGCATCCAGACAGGTCTTGAATGTCTCTGGAGAAGGAGACCACAACTTCCCTGGGCAGCCTGTTCCAGAGCTCTGTCACCCTCACTGTGAAAAAGTTTTTCCCTGTATTTACCCCAAACCTCTTATGTTCCAACTTACTCCCAAGATACTATCAATTAGTTGATCACAAGTCAGTAAGTGCCAGAGATGCTGCCACAAGTATTTAAAACGTAACTAAAGGATTTTTTTTTTCCCTTACAAATGCAATATTATTGGGAGCAGTCAAAGTTGAAAGATGATGACTGTTCGCAGCAAGACTCAGATATCTGACTCCATCCCATGAAGTTCAGCATGAACTGAAAGGCACTCAGAACCTCAAGGGAGCAAGCCAAAAGCAATTGCTTAATATGAAATTTGTCCAGATGCTTACCTAGGATGATAGTGAGTGAGAAGATTTATTTTTATACTGTGGAAAGTGTGCTTTATGTTTTGCAGGCAGAATCAAGAAAAAATATTTGTCCTGAGGATCTCACAGACTACTTAGAAAAAGCTTTCAGTTTGCACCTTCTGTGTAAGCCCCGAGGAGGAAAGATCTTTGAACATTAGGGAAGAGTCATAAAATATATAAACTATGTCATCAAAAAAGAACAAGAACAGGAGTTTATATTGTAAATGCTAGAAAATTCTCTTGTTCCAGGCTGGTGAAGGAAATGGAACATAGATGGCAAGAATAAGATACAAATCACACAAAGATAAATAAAAATATCTCATTGCTTTCCCTGAGCTTTGCACAAAAAATAGAGCTACCTGTTGAACCAGCATACTGTTTCTCCTGTTAGTCCCTCTGAGGAGTTAGGAACATCTCCATATCTATATTGTGATTCTGTGATTCTGTAGTTTTTTTGAATTCAGTAAAATGTATCCAAAGAGTTCGGCTAGGAAAACTGGTTAGCTTTTGTACATTCTGAGATCCTTAGATGATCAAGAAATTTTGAGTCATAAGAATTTACTGCTTAGTCTGGTTACATCATTACAAGTAAATAAACCAGAATAAGGACATAGGTGCAGACACAGAGTCATCCATATGTTTACATCATTTTCATAATCACAACTGTTTGGTCTGTGCAGTTAAAATATCTCTTAGAAACTAGGCATACAGAGAAATATATAGAACAGGGAAAAGTAAAGCCCAAAGACTCATCCCAAAGTTGCTGACACTGTGCTTTGAATTTTAAAAGTTCACGTCTCCATAAAAGGTGTTGAACAGACACAGTATGTAATACTGTTGTGATACACATTGTTTCCTGTCTACATCAGATGGGCTACTTCAGGATAATAGACTGTGAGAGAAGTGGGAGAACTTTGCAAGCAGGGATCTGTAAGAAGTTCAAAACACCTAACAATTCTTTACTAAATTATAATATTTTGTTTCTTGTAAATTGTCTGATATCTATTGAGACATTTCTATGATACTAAATACCAAGCAATTAGATGAACAAATCATCCTCCCAGTGCTGGTTATCTCAGTACTGACATAGATAGCATCTATACAAAAGTTAGCTTCAGAGAATAAATCCAAGAAAATACTGACAAGTACTCTAATGTTAGTGGTTTTGCAAAGAAAATTTCACTTGTATAAATAAGAATAAAAAAGAAGGCAGAAAAGGGAAGTTTGTCACTAGACAAAGATAAAAAGATAGTAGGAAACCTGCAAAAAAACATTAATGAATGGGGAAAAGAGCATTCTAGAAAAACATGTGAAGCAATATAATATATCCAGCTTCCAGAGTATGGCATTTCTTTGGGATTCATGAGACATTAAGAAAATCATTATTACCTAGTGCATACTATTTTAAAGTGCTTATCTCATTTAGGGCAAAGAGTTCACCTCTGATTTGGAAATGGGTTCAGTACTTCTTAATATTTTAATGAAAAAATGGGCTTGCGATATCTACAGTTAGTAAATATAGAATTAATGCATGTAGTAACATAATACTGGAAGTATATGGATGGAAACTTTTAAGCATAGTTTGTTGCTTATGGCTTTCAAAACAGTCCACAAACCCTTTGAGCTAAATTTTTTCATGCTCTTTTTCGACTTAAAGATGATTTTTTGAAGTTATAGGAAAATATGAGATAGCTACTTTGGAGTTACCTGAGCATGAAAATGTGTTTTTCACACCTAAATATGACCTTTTTTTCCACTCTTATGATTCAAAATTAATTTTATTTTCAAACTTGTCATATAGCATGTACTGTCACCTACAGGAAGCATATGCTTTGAAAAGCAGAGAAGAAATTAAAAATAAATACATATATATATATTTATTTTTTTTTTTATATATGAACCATAGAGAGTTTCTGAATTTGTTACTGATATTCTCGTTCTGCATGGTGGGAACAATTCTGCTAAAATATTTGTATCTGTAAAATCCTATATTAATGCAATTTTACTGTTGATCATGCATGTATTTGGAACTACAGGAAGCAAAACATCTGCATCTATTATTTCTTCTGTGCCAAAATGCAATAATGTTAGCATACGAACTAAGGGAAAACAATACATATATGCCAATAAACTAAGCTGTAATTTTCAGTATAATGTATGCCATATTACATCGAGGTAATATTTTATTTTGTTGTGGGTATGCTAGACTTATAAATCATTTTAATTATTACACATTACATAACAACATTTCATTATATACATTATACAAGTGTTTTAATGCTTGGACTTGATTGCAATTAGTAGGTCAAATTTTCATAAGAGGAATAGTCACTACAGCTTCTAAAGTAACAGTGAAAACGCTTCGAGCAACCTAAAGCTAAATCCATACTGTACAATAAATTGTTGTGAGGCATGCTGAATAAGACTGGGGTGTGTCAACCAAATCTTGGCAGAGATTTTGGAAGCTGAATTAGTTGCATCAACTACACTTGATTCTCACCCAAAAATAGGACTGCACTTGGCAGCTACATTATGCTCCCATGTTATGATGATTGTAGCAATAGAGCTATTGTCATTGTTACCAGCTGAGAATGAAGTTTGTGGTCAATTGGGACACCTCTCCATTATATAGATAAAACTGTTGTTTGAAAGGCAAAAAAAAAAGAAAAACAGATTAATAGAAGTAAATCATTGTCTCAGAATAGGGAAGTCATATAGAGAGCTTCAAGACTATTTTAATATATACATATAGATACATATAGATATTAAAATAGCTTCACATATATAAATTTTAAAAGCTGTATTATATAGATATGAAACCATGTAGAAAGGTCAGTAAAGAGTGGAAAGTGATTTTATAAAGTTATTTAAAGGATTAAAGACAAGGCATATTATGAAGGATGTTATGAGGCAATAAAATGGAAGATGAAGTTGACTATAGATTAATGTAAACTGTAGCACACATGCATAAATTATTCCAGCTTCATACATTAAAACTGGGCTTGGAGATGACTATTACTATTAAGAAGCAAATCAGGGAGTTTCATAAAAACGTCAGATCGGTGCTTGGAAGAAGTCAAAAGAAATCAAGTGAACCGTAAATAATTATTAGGAAAGAAATAAGGAATATAACCAGAACATTATGCCACTGTGCAAATAAAAGTTGTGCAGTTCTCATCCTCCCAGCTCTGAAAAGGAATACAGTAGAACTTGAAGAGTTTCAAAGGGCTACAAGAGCTAACCTAACCTAAGTGTATATCATAGAAAATTGGAAAATGAGTGGTTTTATGAACACAAGAACCAACTGCTCTCTGCCTTTCCTATGTAAATTCTAGGACCATTAAATGAAGGAGGTGAACAGTGTATTTAATATTGTGCTCGTTTCCCCTAGTCCTGTCACTGGGTATAATTGAAAAGAGTTCAGCTCCATCCTCCTTGCACCCACCCTTTAGATATTTACAAACATTAGTAAGGTCTCCTCTCAGTCATGTTCTCCAGGCTGAATAGTTGCAGTTCTTTCAACCTGTTCTCCTAACAGAGACTCACTAGTCCCCCAGTCATTCCTGTTGGCCTCTGCTGGACTCTTTCCAGTAGTTCCCTGTCTCTCTTGAACTAGGGAGCCCAGAACTAGACAGTATTCCAGAAAATTACCTCACTAGGGAGGGTGATCTCTCTTGACCTACTGGCCACCCAGAATACCATTTGCTTTCTTGGCCACAGGGCATATTGCTTGCCTATGGTTAACATTGTTTACCAGGACTCTAGGATCCTTCTTCTCAGGGCTGGTTTCCAGCAGGTCTATCTCTAACCTGTATTGGTGCATTGGGTTGCTTCTTCACAGATTAAGGACTCTGTATTTGTCCTTGTTGAACCTCATTAAGTTCCACTCTACTTATACATGGGGTATTCTCTTTTGTCCACAATAAGTTTGGGTTTTTTTGCATAGCAAAAAGTACACATAGTGTACAATACTTAAAGGAAAAAGTTTAGGCTTTTGCTTTAGAAGCAAGTTACAAGCCATAATGACAAGTGGAAGATGATGCTAAGTATCCAGCAAAATACCTAATTCAAAAAGGACAGGGTTTAAGACAAACCTTGTTATTATAACTTTGCCTTTGGATATCCATATAAAGTTCTTGCTCTGTTCATGACTTTTTGCCTGTCTACCTTTTCTTGTTCTTACCATGTCCTTGTGAGAAACCCATTCTAGCAGTGAGACAACTCATATTTAACATTGTGATGCTCAGTATTGCGCTATTAAATTGCTCTTGGGTTTGTACTTTTCTTTGAAAATTTGTACTCTTCTCTGAAATCTGTATTATATTTGGGAACTCTAATGTAAGAACCAACAGATATAACAGTTTTAGAATGAGGTCCTTAGTGTCTGCCAAATGATGTTATCCTGGAAATAGCATGCATGGTAAAAGCACTTGACATACATTCTTAATCAAGAATTAGAGCCTTGACAAAGTTTTACCATGTTCCTATAAAATTATTCTAGATCACAATGTAGAAGAATCATTGTACAGTGGCTTAAAACATTTGTATTCAGTTAAGAGTGACTTCCAGCAATTCCCTAGTTTTTTCTCCCTACAACCCTTAGCAGAATCTATCCATTTTACATATTGCATATTATAAAATATTTCATAAGATGCCTGTAAAAGACAGTTTTAAAATCTTATAGTGTTATATTCTAGCTTTTTTCTTGAATATTTTGTAGGTTTCCCAAGAGGTAAGATAACTCCAACATGCTTCAAGTCTAGCCTGCTCTTCACAGAGAGCTGGCTGGTCACGGGGCTCTCATATTTCCCTTCTAATTGAACTAGGTCTGAAAGATAGAAAAAAATATATATAATATGCTTATATAAAAATATATGTAACAGTTTAAATCTTCATTTTTAACTATGTACCTATTTTTCTAATATACTTTCCTATATACTATATATACCATTGTTGCAGTGGAAATTTATGTAAATGTAAATAAACATCTAAAAGTCAATATTTTTATCAAAATGCAGTGCATGTTACAAAAAACAGCACTGTAATGGGCACTATTGCCTAAAACTATCCTTAGAATGACATTAAGTAGGGCACACAGCTAGGATTTTAATAAATATTTGTGATCTTCTCTCTCTTTCCCTGTACAGCCCTGTAGGCCTAATGACTTCTAAAGCAGAGACTATGGATTCAAATCTTCTCTGAAATGCAGAGTTTGAACAGTTCATTTGCTTATGTTCTTTTTTATTTATTTTTTTTTTAAGAATATGGAGCATTTTCCTGGTTAATCAAACAATATACAGCATAGTTAAATGAATAAATATAATGTTTCTTGTGGTCTCATTTACCACTTTTCTGTTAAACTGATTGTTATCTGTGTCTTTGAACAAATGTTCAGACATCCTACAGGTTCCTAATATGGGACTGGATGTTATTTTCACTAAAATTTTCACTTAAAGTACAAGTTTGAGTAGAAGATTGTCTCAAGTAATGGTTTTGAATTGCATGGAAGTTACGAAGCTCAGGTTAGCAATCTTCATCATAATTTTCAAGACTTGCTGAAACTAGAAGATAGACTATATTTTGGCATTTTTGTTTCTGTTTATACTTTCAAATGTTTTATTTTGGGAAAAGGATTGTCTTTCATTATATGTATATAAAATTGAAGCATAGTGATACACCATGTTTTTGTATAAATATTTTATTTATAGCAAGATTTTTAATTAGCTGAAATTAGGGGATCACTTCACATGAATACTTGTTGGTATCTGGGGCCATTGAAGATCTCTTAGATATATCTTTATGTATATTAGGAGTATTCTTGGAAAGATGCATGATTCCCTTGGGTCTTTTCTTATAAGTACTATACTGTGCATATTGGCAGAACAGCAGAATTGGCAGAACTGGAAAATACAAGACTAGTTGTCTATAGCACTAGACAACTGTTATTAAGCAACTCAATAAAAGCACTTAGGTTCTCCTGTAAGTCAGGTAAGCATAGGCACTTCCATCCAAAAATATTTGTCAATATAGATCAATTTATAGACATTTAAAAGAGAGTAGTCTCTACATATTATTTATAGAAGATTAAATAACTTCTTTATCTGTTTTATGTTGTTGGCTCTTTTTCTGTGAACAGCTAAAGAAAGTGAGATGAAATAACTGTAATAGATTTTATACTAACATAATTAAAAATCAAATGTAGAAGGAAGGTTGGGAAAATTATTTTAGAACCAATAAGCCTACCCCTTGGTTCCCAAGCTAAATGTGACAACTAACAAAACATGTGAATAAGATGCCTCTTTAAATTGTAGTTCTTTCTAGCAGTGACATTTTCTCCTAATCTAAATAATTATTCAGATTTCACCTCTTAATGCATGCTGCTGTATAAGACCTATTTGGTCACTGAACAACTACAGCAGTTAAAGGTTTCCAGAGAAGTAAAAATTACAAGTCATTTGTGTTCACAGCAAGTCATCAACTACCATGCTGAATTTGAACAGTTTTGAGACTGAAGGTAATGCGAAGAAGGAAAGTCTGTACTATAGCCACAGCCACATGAACATTTATGTGTATATGAATGCCTTCAGAAAATCATATACTGTGCAAATTCTACTATATTAAAAGAGCTATTAGATGACCTTTCAGCAGTAGAGTCTACCTTTCCCATCCCTTAGTGCAGTATTTCACAAATAAATTATATAAAAGATATAATTTTATAAGGTTCTAAAATAATTTATAATAATATTAATGTGAGCAAAACATAATGAATTTCACTTTGTAAAGCAAAGATTCTGTTTTATGGCAATGTAAATCTTTTAGTTACTAATAGGAGTTTCTTATGGAGTTGTAAAATACAAGGATATAGATCAGTTTGCTTAATAACATTAGCTGCAGGCATTTTTCTACATTTCTTCTTTAACAAGTCAGGAAATATATTTATATCAAGGTTACAATTAAACTAGTAAATCTGGCTTCTCAGTTGAGGAAGAGTATTAATGTCAGCAGCCAAACTGATCATCCAGTCTCATACTGTTTTAGAAAGCATATTTTTTTGGTACTGTTTATTGAGCTAGGTGGACAAACAACACATATCGAATTAAGTCCTTATAGTAATACACCTTACTCTTTGCAAATGTCAAAGATTAACTAAAGAAAAAGGCACTCTATAACCCAGGCACAGAAAGCAATACTAATCAGTAATTGAAAATTACGTATTTGCTTGGAAACTGATGAGAATACTGCTTTGTTTCAACTGAAGAGAAACATAAAGTAGGCGTAAAATAGTGAAACCTTTTCCTTCCTAGGTGCAATTGATCTTAGTTTTAAGAAGCAGCATTCAAGAACATTAAGTACTGTTCTTGAGTCTCAAAAACATTTCAAGGCAGCCCACAAACAGTAGAAGAATCCTAAGATTAGCTAACTAACATTAGAGAATTCAGATAGAGTTATTAGGTTATGGATGCATAGTCTTAGACTGAGATTAACAGTAATAAAATATGCCTACTAAGAATAATGGTCCTTTCAGAAAAGAGTAGATCTTATCAAGTGTGTTACGCGCTATTGAGTTACATTCTGGGCTTTCTGTTTAATAGCTGTTTGGTGGCATTTGGAACTGAATGCATTTATTAAACAATGTAAAAACTAATTTGTTTCTTGGCAGGAGGAGCTAGCCTTTTACTTTCACTCAGATTCAAATAAAATGACCCTCAAATTAAATAACTGTAGACAAGGTAGAGCATATGCATGTGATAAAGAAAAAAAAAATGACAGGCTATTATTTGCATTCTTACAATCTTCTGTTAGAAAATTTAACTAAAAAAAAAAATATATATATATTTAAAAGTACTCCAAATCCGAAAGTGCCTGCCACTGTGGACTGCCATTTCAGTATGCTTGTAAATCATTGTGATGAGAATCATAAAAGAACTCAAGTCTGTGATACTTTTTTCCATATTTCAAGATTATTTTTTCCTCCAGAATTAAAAGAAGATGTCAAAATATCAAGATTACACAAAATTAAAGGTTTCTGAAAAAAATTATTGAACAATGTACGTCATTTCCATTTGTGGTTTGTTTTGTTGTCGGTTTTTTTTAATTAGGAAAAAAAAATAGTTTGACATTTCAGATGGAATATTTCAGTCTTGAAGGAGTTGCACTGAGATATTTCATCCTTCCATTCTCTTTTATGTGTCAAACATTTTAGTTATACATGTCTAAGATTACTCTAGCATTATGCATTTATTGCCATTTGCTTAAATTCTTATGCAATCATATGGACAAAAATACAGTATGAAAATCTACTACTTCTATTAACCTAGTTCATAGCATTTACATTAGGGAATTTTATTCCAAATTCTTTATGAAGACCTCGAAATAAAATTCTAAGATAGATGTGACACAAAAAAGGCCATTCTACAAGATGGCTTCTAGAAATCACTACTTAAGTCCTGATAACAAAAAATGTCAAACTGCAGACTCAGACAGCTCTGATTAATTGCCATCAAAGCTTCAGACATCTTTTGATATTAAAGAAACCTTTTGAATTATGGGATTTATGAGCATTTTTTTAGAAGCAGAAATTGGAAAGTACAGGCTAATTTGAAAGGACACTTCAAAGTGTCTAACACAAGAGCCATGTGTGTTAGAAGAAACCCTGCATGCCACATCTTCCCCTCTTTGGAACAATGATATTTCATATATTGGCTACTCCATATTTTCTAAGTCCTTTCTGATTTTGTATAATGATTTTCTAAAATGTTTGGAATATTATTAATAATTATAATAATATTAGTAAAATATTTGGAATATAATTATAAAGGGGTAGAATACCAAATGGTTTAGATGTTTTATTTGTACTGATCATGTGGGAATTTTTACTTCTGTCCTTGTATCAGATTCATCAACCTGTCATTTTTTGTGATACCTACACAAAAAAAATTAACACATTCAACTTCTGTTAATACTGTAAGCTTTTCTCTTTGTTGCTTCTTTAAATTATCCAGCTTCCATCTTCCCTGGAAGTTTGGTTGCCTGTGTCTCAGGCATCCAAGGCCCAGCAACCAAACCAACACAATTTTACCTTGACTTAGACTTCTGAGGAAAATGTTAAATTGTGAGAAGGAAAAGCTGTTAGAAAATTGTAAAAATGTAAGAAACGCTGTCAGAAGAAGGGCAGTTGAGACGGGAAAAATTTCTGTCTCAAGATTACAGGAAAAATATCAACATGGTAAGATACAGAGTCCTAAGAAAAGAAAAAAAAAATCCAAACACAAAGCACACACACAAAACCAACCAATCAAAAAACAAACACAAAACCCCAAACAGAAACCCCCAACAAACCAAAACAAACAATCAAACAAAGCAACATAAAAACAGAGCATTGGTCAGTGTCATCAGTTTTATCACTACCAGGAGATTTAGTGGAATCTGGCAAATCAGCAATGCTAAACATCTATCCAGGGAGCAGTGGAACAGCTCTGGACTGATGCCTGCCTTGTCAGCAAAGCTTCCTGGCTATCGTGTCAGGGTTGATGAGCAGAGAAATGTCTTAAATCCTACCTGTGTTAATGAAAAAATAATTAATTTACATTTTTAATATGTCTGCACTCTTTTGCAGTGCACAGACAAAGATGCCTTCAGGGATAAAGGAGCAGAATAGACCTGGGAGCTCTTTAAGGACATTTTACTTAGACAACTAAAGCTTGTGATTCCCCTCTGTAAGAAGGCAAGCAAGGAAGATGGGAGACCAACAGGGCTCAGTAAACACTGGTCAAACTAAAGCATAAGAACTTAATGCACAGGCTGTGGAACCAGAGATGTGTACCCTGGGAAGAATGTAGGAATGCTGCCCACAGGTGCAGGGATGGAATCAAGAAAGCTAAGGCACAGCTGAAGCTGACCTTTGGCAAGGGTCACAATGAAAAAGACAGGCTTCTACAATTTTAGTTCTGAGTTAGGAGTAGTCCAGTGAAAAGCCACCAGGGTGACTAAGGGGCTGGAACATAGAATCATAGGCTAGGAATCATGGCTAGGGCTGGAAGGGAGCTCCAAAGGTCATCTAGTCCAGCCCCCCTGCAGTGATCAGGGTTACCATCAATTAGACCAGGCTGCTCAGAGCCTTGTCCAACCCCACCTTGAATATCTCCAGGGATGGGGCCTCAACCTCCTCCCTGGGAAGACTATTTTACTGTTCTACCACCCTCAAGGTTAAGAACTTCTTCCTGATACCTAGTCTAAATCTTCTCTAATTTAAACACATTACCCCTTGTCCTTTCACTACAGTCCCTTGTAAACAGCCCCTCTCCAGCCTTCCTGTAGGCTCCCTTCAGGTACTGGAAGGTGGCTATAAGGTCTCCCTAGAGCCTTCTCTTCTCTTGGCTGAATAACCCCAGCTCCTTCAGCCTTTCCTCGTAGGAGAGGTGTTTCAGCCCTCTGATCATCTTCGTGGCCCTCCTCTGGACCGACTTCATCAGGTCCACATCTTTCCTGAGTTGAGGACTCCAGAACTGGATGCAGTACTCCAGGTGAGGTCTCACTAGAGCAGAGTAGAGAGGGGCAGAATCACTTCTCTCGAAGTGCTGGTCACACTTGATGCAGCCCAGGATACAACTGGCCTTCTTGGCTGCAATTGCACACTGTTGGCTCATGTTCATCTTCTCATCCACCAACACTCCCAAGACCTTTTCTGCAGAGCTGCTTTCCAGTACCTCATCTCCCAGCCTGGATTGATAGTGAAGGTTGTTCAGACCCTGTGGATATTAAAATGACCCAGGTGCAGGACCCTACACTTAGTCTTGTTGAACTTCATGAGGTTCACCTGGGCCCACCTCTCCAGCCTATCCATGCCTCTCTGGATGACATCCCATCCCTCTAGCCTTTCGACAGCACTACTCAGCTTGGTGTCATCTGTGAACTTGCTGATGGTGCTCTTGATCTTGGCAATATCATTAATGAAGATATTAAATAGTACAGGTCCCAGTACAGACCCCTGAGGGACACCACTTGTCACTTTTCTCCATCTGGACATCAGGACATTGACCACCACCCTCTGGATGTGACCATCCAGCCAATTCCTTATCCACTGTACAGTCCACCCATCAAATCCATATCTCTCCAACTTGGCAAGTAGAATATCGTGGGGGACCCTTTCAAAAGCTTTGCAGAAGTCCAGATAGACATCTACAGATCATCCCTAGAAAGCCACAAGATTCATCATCTTTCATGAAGAAGGGCTGAAAGAGCTGAGATTGCTTGAGATGGGGGTTGAACCAGATGACCTTCAGATGACCTTCTAACCTCAATCATTCTGTCATTCTATCCCTTTATACAAGACCAAAAATAGGCTGCTCTTTTTCCTAACTGAAATATGTACATTATTTGTGCAGACATTTAAGATTTTTTCATGTTTCATCTCTCTATGTTTTTAATTCTTATTTTCACACTTAATATAAGTGTTTTAGAATAAGTAATTATATCATAACGTTGTTTCCTGGACAAACATTATATTACTTTCATTTCTAATCTACATTTCTTTTAATTGTATTGCTGTTTCACCAACATTTGCAATGGTTCTTAAATTATCATCAACAAACTTTTATAAGTATGTTCTGTTTCGCATTTAAAAACCAAATTCCATTTCTTAGCAGTGAATCAGGGGACATCTTATAATATTCCTTCAAGAACTGCCAGCTGAAGCTGGAGAAAGTGCAGAAGACAATTAATTCCATATCATCTTTTGCACATTCTTTGTCTTCTCCCTCTAAACATTTTCTTGACATTTAGAATATGGGAAATATCACATATTTTGTTTACTGAGTATATATTTGAAAAATCCATTAACTACTTGACATAAAATGTTTTTCAAAGCAGCAGTCATTCATCTTTGTGCCTTTATTTTAATTTCAGTATTAATCTTCCCCACTAGCATATTGTTTAATTTTTCAAGACACTGCATCTTGTTATTACTTTTATTTTACTACTGATCTAAATTGGTCTCTGTTGTCCTTTTATCTCTTCAGAATTCTCTGTGATACATTTCAGTTAATGCCTTTCCAGCTATTTCTAGAATCAAAGCTGAAGCCTCCTGGAAAATTTTGTAATGTATTCTATGTAAAATCTATGACAAAATATTAATGTTTGGAGACTCATACTAATTTACATTAAAAAATCTTTATTTTCTTTCTGGTTAGTTTATTTGTTCTTTTCCACATGCATTTGAGAAGATGCATACGCTCTTCTCTTTCTCTAGGTTGCAGAAATAAACACCTGTGCCACAAGAAATAGGGGTACTTTCCAGTCCTTCTTATTTGTCTCATACAGATACCGACTCCTAAAATGGAAAGAACATATGTCCTTGCAGGATTCTTCTGGACCCTGTTTTCCACAGAGGGAAACTGTAATATGTTCTGAAATATACACCATGATATATCCACTTAACACTGCTCATGTCTGCTTCCTGAACAGTAGTTTACCTTTTCCTTTATTGTTGACCATAAAAAAAATATTAGCTCAGCTTTTAGTCATAGCTTTTTCAGATCCAGCCTATCTGCCAGTTATTATTATATAAAATGTTAAATGTCCACAGCTTCAGGGCACCTTAAAATTTATGCAAGCTTTACTAAATTGCTTATTTTTGTTTCATCTGATAATTAAAGTTGAATAAACAATTTGCAGCTAATAATATTTTTTTTCTTGGCAAAATCTTTCTCTTCTTCTGTTTGAAAATTGAGAAGCAATATGTGAGGTCCTATGGCTGTATGCCAGGTTACTACCAAGCTGCTCTCACTCCCCATCCTCAGCTGGATAGTAGAGATAAAGTATGACAAAAGGCCTGTGGTTCAAAATAAGACAGAGAGATCACTCAGCAATTAATTTGGAGGACAAGGAGGTGATTCAAGAGAGTCAACACGGCTTTACCAGGGCTAAGTCCTGACTGATCGCTCTGGTGGCTTTCTACAATGAAGTAACTGTATCAGTGGACCAGGGAAGAGCTGTGGATGTCACCTATTTTGACTTTGCCAAGGCCTTTGACGCCAACACCTACAACATCCTCCTTTCTAAGTTGGAGAGAAATGGGTTTGATGGGTGGACTGTTCAGTGGATAAGAAATTGGCTAGACGATTGCACCCAGAGAGTGGTGGTCAATGACTCAATGTCAAGATAGGAAAATCTAACCAGTGGTGTCCCTCAGGGGTCTGTACTGGGACCAGTGTTGTCTAATATCTTAATTAATGACATAGATAGTGTCATTGAGTGCATCCTCAGCAAGTTTGCTGACGGCACTAAGCTGGGTGGTGCAGTTAATGTGCCAGAGGGGTGGGATGCCATCCAGAGGGACCTGGAGAGGTTGGAAAGGTGGGCTCAGGTGAACCTCATGAGGTTCAACAGGGCCAAGTGCATTACCAATATAGAATAAGAGAGGACATGCTAGAGAGCAGTCCTTTGGAAAAAGTCTCTGGGGTACTAGTAAATAAAGCTGGACATGAGCCACCAATGCACAGTTCCAGATAGTAAGACTTCTTTCTTCTGCTCTATTAAATTATTTTTTTCACTTGAAACCTTTTAGGTAACAAAAAAACTTTCTTGAAATAACATAATTCCAAGCTCAATAGCTTACAGATACATCCACTAAAAGAGTTGACTATAATAGTGCTAAACGACGATGCCTGTTAGAACTATGTATTCCAACTGCAGCTTACGAGAGGGCATTTCAAATTGTAAATCGCAAAGTCATTTCAGTCTGATGCTGAGTTGTATATTCATAAAATATGAGTAGTACATGTACATACTATGGTATTCCATGGATCTGCATTAAAGCATCAACTCATCTCCATTATTTAAAAACAGGTAAAAACTTTTCCTAAATTTTGTATGGAAATACAAACACTATAATCATGAACAAAGTTATATTTTCTTTTTATAGCTTCCCTCAAAATTACAAACTACATTTTTATCCTTCCACATTGATGAATTAATAGAACATGTCAGAAAATCCTTACAAATTTATTTGATTTTTCTGTTTGATTTTTCTTTTGATTTTTCTTTTCTTTCCCTTCCACCCCTGAGTATTTAAAAGTATGGAGCCCAGAAAATCAGATGAGAAGTCTACATGACTTTGAAGGTCATATAATGTAGGGTCTGTTAGCTCTAACGTTCTATTTGATATCCACTGCAACTATGGAATCTTCAGATCCACAAACTGCACAAATTTACTCTTCTATTTTGTAACACCCTTTAATTACTCTGGATTGTGTCATCAATGACTGCAGATCAGCTGTCCAAAATATTTCTTTTTTAAATCTTGGCAAGCACAGGGAAGTTTGTTTGGTGTATAGCAGCTAAGGCTTTAGAAAGAATTTTCCAAAATCTGCATATTCAGTCACTATTTCTTCACTCTCTGGTATACTGCCAAAATTTCTCTAAGATATCAATAAAGAATTCTAACAACACTGTCAACTTATTGCATATAACTGACAGTTTTAAACTTTATGTTTTGAGAAATATTCAATAGTTCTTCCCATACCACTTCCAAATAATATCTATTTTCATGTTTCTGGATGATGCATTTCTTCCAGCCTCCCACATACCATGTTATTCAAAGCTGCAATGTAACCCACAGTTAAATAGAGCATTATATGACATAGATTTCACCATCTGGCATAGGAGCTTGATCTTTTTTCAATGTTCTAAAATTATTTATCAACCAAGAATATTTCATTAAGTGTTAGGCAGTCATGATACTCTTCATTATATGAAAGTATATAAAAATAGCACTGAAGTTCAGTCTATACACACTTTAGACGCATTTGTACATTTGGGTGCAAAGATATTTGCAATGATTACAAAATACCTAACGTAAGTGATATCTTAGCCCTGCAAACATTGTCAAACACTATTTGAACAGCAACATGTTAAAGTCTATAAATCCAATCTAAAGGGAAAGCTTACAAGAGTACAGCACAATTTCTTATGCGCAACAATGATAAGTATATTGACTTTCAAGTAGGAGTTGATCCAGACGTTATTGTACAATGCCATTAACAGCTTTTCACTAACTCAGAAATTTTTCTTTTATGTAGACATGTCTTCTGACATTACTCAGAATTGACAAGAGGAATTAAAAAGATAATATGGTGTGAAATATATACTGCTGAGTCCTGCAGTTAGGTCACAAAAACCCCAGGAGATCCTACAGGCTTGGGGCTGAGTGGTTGGAAAGCTGCCTAACAGAGTAAGACATTTCTTGACAAATGTCTGAATATTAGCCTGCATTGTGCCCAGGTGGCCAACAAGGACAATAGCATCCTGGCTTGTATTAGGTGACCAGCAGGACTAGCACAGTGATTGTTCCCCTGTACTCAGCACTAGTAAGGCTGCACCTTGACTACTGTGTCCAGTTTTGGGCCCCTCACTGAAAGAAAGATACTGAGGTGCTGGAGCTGTTGAGGGATCTAGGGTTGTTTATGCTGGAGAAAAGGAGGTTCTGGGGAGACCATAAGGTCCCTGCAGCTACCTGAAAGAAGGTTGTAATGATGTCGGGGTTGGTCTGCCTAAATAACAAGCAATAGGACAAGAGGAAACATCCTCAAGTTTCACCAGGGAAGGTTTATGTTGAATATTATGCAATATTTCTTCACTGAAATGGCTGTAAAACAGTGGAACAGGATGCCCAGGGAAGTGGCAGAGTTACTGTCTCTGGAGGTATTTATAAAACATACAGATATAGACCTGAGGGCCATAGTTTGGTGATAACCTAGCATCAATGGTTCAATGGCTGGGATTGATCTTAAAGGCATTTTCCAACCTAAATGATTCTATGATTCTGTGTATGTATACTGTAAACAAATTGAACTGAAGGCAAACAAACATGATACATTCTTGTTACCACCTCTAACCTAAACAATTTAATTAATCTGGCAGATGGATTAATCCAATAAGCATATTTTATCTGAACCTAAGATTGTGGACATGAGCACAGTAACAGAATACATATAATTAATCCTCATTGCAATAGTTAAATTGTCAGAACAATTATTTAAACTGTCACCTCTATGTCAAATTACATTATAGGTAAGTAGACACAAAAAGTGGAAGGCAGGAGTCCTTAAATTTTATCCTTCTTCTACCAACATGCATACCTTATTTCTACTAAATAATGATAGAATACTTTCTGATCACCTACAGAATGTTCAAGATATTTTTACATATCATTAAATAATCTGATAAACTATATCCACATGTGATTGGGAAGTTATTTGTTACTGTTAAAATTCTTATAATTGCCTACATTAAATCTACAAGGTAGTTGAACTGAATGTGTTATGCTATTGCTCTTTATAATCAGACATTTGACATGCTCAAGTGTATGAAGTCAGATAAATGACACTTATTTTTTGACAGCAGGACATGAATACTATTTGCTGAATCAAAGCAGCTACACTTAGAAGTCATAGACTGTCCTTTAACAACAGAGTATGGTCTTAGCTACACCATTTTAATGTTAATTAATTGTCTTTCTAGAATCTTAAATCTTTAAAAAGAAAGTTCTCAATGTCCCTACAGAGATAATTAGCATGAGTTTCAGCATTTGATGCTCAACATAGGTGATATTTCAAAATGTAAATTTTTGCTAATGGACGTTCAAAATCCATTTGATAGAGGAAGAAAAAAACAAACAAACACCACCCACATTATGCAGAAGCCTGAACTAGCAAAATGCTTTATGAACCTAACAAAAGGGTCTAAGAAAAGCAGTGATGGACCTATTCAGCTACATATAGAAAACAAAAATAATTTTATTGAAGAATCTCATTGATATGTAAAAAAATAAATCACAAAGCTAGTATTTATATTGATAATGAGTCTAACTTGGACAGAAGGGAAAGCTGTGGGGCAGGCATGGATAATATAATAGACTACCCTTATTTCTGTGAGCAAGTCACACTTTGTTCGCTGCTTGTTTTCCCTGTCTGAAACATGCCTTTGCCTAGTAACTACTGTTATTAGACTATATTTCTTTTCTCACTTTCAAAGATTTTATCCAGCTCACTACAAGCTTTAAGACCCCAGAGGGACCCAAAACTTCTAAGAGCTTTTACAGAAATAGATACCTCAAAACAAACAGCATCTCAACACGTAAATTATTTGAAGTTGGCTTATGTCAAAGAAAAATTCATCTTTCAAAGCAAACCAACATTTTAGAGAATTGTTATTAGTTTATTGTCAAACTCAAATTCATAAATTCTCTAATATCTCTTTAAAAACAGAAAAAAAATAATTCTTTTCTTGAGCTGAGGCTTGCAAATATTTTTCATTATTTTTTAAGTTTTTTACATTTTGTAAAAACATGTCATTTTTTCTGCTTATGTAATATACCTAAAATGGATCCAATTGTTTTCATTGCATAAATTTCAGAAGCACTTCACTATAACTGTACATCCTTCCTTTCCTTCAGCATCATTGAATATGTCAGAATTTATCTGGGACAATATTAGTCAACTAATGTTTCAAGAGCATAAAAGAAAAAACAAGATTTTTTTTGTAGATGAGCTGTCTTCCTCAGGAGGAAGAAATTAAGTTGAAACGTTTAGAGCAGAAATTTATTCTGTCATTTTCATGGCGATATAAGAGTACAATGTAATAAGACTAAAAAGAAGTGATCTATTCTGCCATAAATACAAACAGGAGAATCTGATCTAGAGGCATCATTAAAGAACAATACTTTTCTGCAGAAGAGGTCAAAAAGTCAAAGGAACTGCATGCTAATGAGATATATGCAAGAAAAACTCTCAGACGAAGCTCCTGTGAAGAAGTCATCATATTCAGTGTTTATACAGGCAATCCCATGAAATGCAGGAAATAGCTGACTTTTTCCTCTAGTAAAGCAAATGTATCTTAAAAGAACAACAGTTTTATTTCTCTAAAACAGAAGCAGAGTCAGTCTTTCTCAAGCAATCATTAAATGCTTTATTTAACCCACTTTATTATTGGTGGAAGCTGTTTTCTGTATGTGTAATTCCTCGCAGTAGGTCAAAGAAGGTTCATATATCTAAGATAGCATGTTTGCAAAGATCAAAGCAACCTCATCCATCTGGTTATAAAAAATTATAAAATTAGAGTCTTCAATCATATTGGATTTAATATGTAATAGCAGGATACCATTTTTGTAATTACTTTGTGGCAAGCTGAATTTAAGCAAAATTATTTACTTTGAACAAAAAGAAATAAATGACAAGGTGACATTTCTCTCCTTCAGAGTAGAATAAACTACTCTTCAATCAGCATTATAGATTTTTTCTAAATGTCCCCAATAATTCCAAGATAAACCATTTTCATAAGGTCAGTAATGTTCAAGAATATACAGAAAAGTAAAGCAAGGGAGACACCATGTGGCATGATCCCTGTCTTTAAGAAATGCCATTCAGAGATTCTAATACTGATTCCTATGTCTAATACTATAAAGCAACATAATGCCAATACTATGTGCTAATTACAATATCGAATAATGATATGACATAGAAATAGTTATATTTTCTATAAGCAAGCGAGATAAATAGTACATCATAAATGTTTCATAAATTCAATATATAGATTTTTTGCATAAATCAGCATATCTTGGTTTTAGTTATGGAGTGTACTTCAGTCCTTAAAAGTAAGAATTCTATTTCTCAGATAATTCACAATCTAAAAATTCTTACTGATCTTGTTAACTGAAAATGAAACATAATTCTACTTCCAGGCTATTCTGATGTAAAAACAGTCATTTTAAGGTGAATTTTAAAAATAAATTATCTTCTTGAGGGTATAAGTTAAAACATTGCTTGCTAAAAATATCCAAAACTTTTTGCCTTTTCTAGACAAAATAGTGTGTGAAATTTTGCTCAGATGCCAGAAAAATTTTGCTCAGATTGTTCACTGCACAACCATTGACATTCCAGAGTGGGTTTTGTATATAGTTGTATATCCTTCTCACTTAATATTCCCTTTTCTCTTTTTTCTCCTATTAGTAATTAAATTTATTATAGTCTTAGCTTCCAATCTTGGATTATGAATTTTTCTTTTTCCTCGTTCCCCTTTTTATCCTTCCCTGGGAGGGAGGGTGGAAGGGGATAATAATGAGAAATCCTGCTCTGTGTTTCATGTGGTCTTGCCTTGGAATGGGCCCTGTGGTACCAGGCTTGGGGCAGATCCACAGCCCTTACAATGTTCAGTGCAGACAGAAATGCACCACACATATGATGTGGGAATGTGTTAATAGGCCAAATAATTTTTTTTTAACTTTCTTAAAGTCTACATTACCTATTTATTACAGAAAAGACCATCAGTCATCCCCTTAGATCTGTTAATGAGAAAATCCTCATCCAGTGTTTCTCTACAGCATATTCTGTTGACCATTTCAGCCTTCCTCAGGAAGACTGAGGGCTGGGGACCTGGTCATGTAACCAGTGGCCAATGGTGCCTTCTGGGATGAATGTAGCACCCTCAGCAGGTATGGCCCCTGTGACCAGGGCCTTGCTTCTGTCCCTGCAGGTATCTTCTCTCTACCTGATATTTCCTTCTGGTGGTCCCTCAGGAGACCATTCTGGAGAATGGGGACCATTCTGGACTATCTCTCATTCTGGAGATTTTTAATTTAATGATGGATTTTCATAAACAGAAGATCAAAATCAAAAGAGCATCAGTAGTGTTTTATTTCTATTATTTTATATTTTGATAAAAAAATAGCAAACTGCAGGTGTATTTTCATAAACCAAAAATTATTTATATTTAAATGTCATTCAATGTGCTTTGTCATGTTCAGTTTCAAAAGAACTATAGTTCAGCAATAGAATAAGTAAAGATAGCTTAATGAATACCTTTTTTGTCAATTAATGTGTTCACCAGATGCAGTTTCGTTGCTAAGGAAAAGAAGCAATTCTTACAAATACTCTGGAAAATCATTAAACTTTCTAACCCCATACGAGGACCTCCTTACCTAAACATGCATACCAATGAACAGTGCATAAATTAGACTCATCTTGAATATGAAACATAACTGGTCTAATCTGTTATTTTCAATAGTTGCAAAATAGCTGGAAAAGCCCATAAAAGAATATTTTAAGATTTGGAGGAAACAGAATAGCTTATAATTCCTGAAAAGAAAAATGTAGCTTTACAACAGTTTATCTAATAATACCATAGTTACTTTTGTCTAATATATGGAAAACACAAATCATAAATGAGAAAAATCAAACCTCTACAGGTATTCCATATGTATATATCCTGGTTTGAGGTAGAACAAAACTAACTGTGTTCATTCAGTTTATTTTTTCCAGTTAATAGAGGTATGCATTACCTTTCTAGAAAGTGGAGAGAAAACTATTCCTTTCTCTACAAGAATGGTTGTAAGTGTTCAGCATAATAAAAAGATTCAAGGTAGATTGTCCCAAATAATTTAAATGCTTAATCTATCAGGAGAGGTAGGTTTTCAAAAAAGCCAAGATGCTTAGCATTTCTTTTCCGCTACCTATAATTCATCTAATGTAATGTGGAGAAGTCTGAGATGTAAAACCTTCCTCATACACTCATTGAGGCACATAGGTAGCCACATATATTCTATATTATATTTTTGAGGTGTAAAAAGATAACCATTGACTCACTGACTTGGTGGCATCAACTTTCTGTTTTGAATGCAACCTGTGGTCTAAATTTTTAGCCAATTTCCTTTTAATTATTATTATTAATATTAAAGAAAACAAAGATTACAAGAGCACGTTGCATTTTGACCAAATCCATGTATAAGATGGGGAGCAAAAAATCTAAATAACCTTTTTAAGTTAATTTTCACGATTTTTCACTTCCACATATATAGCCATTTAGCAGAAGTGAATTATGTAAATAACTTCCTACGAAGTTACTTTCCTATTAAACAAAAATGTTGGTTTTCAGTTTAAATGGCATAGATCAAACTGGATTTGATTATTCCAAATCCTGCTTTATTTATTTATTTGAAATGTCATGTCAGCTAAAAAATTACTGTGGTCTCCATCTCATTATTTTTTATTCTGCTTTTGAGCACTTCTAGTTCCTAGCAGTTAATTAAGCAAAGACAGAATTATTCATTATTGTGTCACATAGTTAGCCTATAATATTTAACAAACTGTTTTACTAACACAGACAAGTCTGCACTATTAATATGGGTGAGTGAGCAAGTTTGATCACTAGACCCAATGTCATACATAGAGCTATTATTCCTGGTCTATTTTAGTTCAACTTTTTTGCTGCACACAATAACAGAACATACCTTGTGAAATTTTTCACCACAAGAACTGCTCCCAGAAGTAAGATTCCACCAGGGTTGTTCCTAATCCATCTTCTCACACTGACTCAGCAGGACTTCCACTCAGATACTCTTACATGCTTTTATGTGCTGCCCTGCCCTCAGGATGCAGAGCATATATTTATTTCACACTGCAAGTCCATTTACAGTA